>CM038221.1:161931010-161991084 GCA_021442155.1 Cymbidium sinense
AGCCATTGGGGAACATACGGGTTACGAACGTGATCGTAATATAATGAAGTCTTATTGTCCAAACCACTCGATCAGAGGACGCTGGTCGTAACTATATCATATGTGGAGCCTACTAGACAAGACACGCCTGCATATGAGGACACCTTACTAGAGAAGAGATTGATTGAGAGAAACATAGTAGAACACTTGATTTGATATTGGCTCCTTTGTGAGCTAGAGTTTTCTTAATTTGTCACCTCTAACAAACAGTTACGGAAGGTGGATTGATTGATTTTTGCTTTAAGCTTTTAATGATAGAATTTCATTGAAGCATTTTTAGATTGATATTTAATTTGAGTTAATTTGATTTGAAAATAGAATCAAACTTTGATGAAAATATCCCCTCTAGTCAAAATCATTATTCAACACAGTCATCATCGGGGTAGTTAATTGATTGATTGAATCAAATATATTTGAGAACTTTAGATCCTTTCAACTCTGTTTAACTTCAACGAGATCATATAATTACATGTAATTAGCTGATATATTTTAATAAGTTGAAATTTTTATAATAGATTTTAGGTTTTGTTAATCCAACAGTCCCAAGACTAAACGGAAGCAACCCACACAGATCCTCTACAATTTGAAATATTCAACATAGTCGTGGCTCGCGGGTATTTATAGTTTAGATAATTTCATCTAATTAATGAAATTATTGATTTTAAAAATCATAATTAGAATGAAATTCCTTAATTTTTGATCGAAGAAAATCCTATAATTTTTGTAGGTTTTGATTTAGTATCGTCTTTTGTCTGCTTGTACAAAGAGTTACAGATCCGATGGCGATTGTATCGTAGAATTATGTTTATATTTGCACTTAAAAGGTTGTATCTTTACTTGCATTTTATTTATTCATTGAACTACAAATCTTCAATGATTGGCTTATGCTCATTAAAAACCTATTAGATCTTTGCAAATTGAACATTCAACTTTGATATCGCTCATGCAAGCTGTTATACTTTCTTTAAGCGAGCTTATTTGAATTCTAGCTTCTTTTGAATTTTACATTTGAAAGCTATACTTCAATCATATTACAAGCTTTCGATAATCCAATTATATATTCAAATGCATTTATGTTTGTAAAGTATCATTCATCTTCACTCAGTCAATCTTTTAAGTTTAGATTTGAATCTTATAAAGGTTATTTGCCTCCAAGCCTTACAATTTAAAATTTAATTTGATGTTATCATTAATTTATAAGTTTGAGCTCATAAGTTACAATCAAATTGATTTATTTTGAGTTCAAATTTTATTTAGATCATAACCTTTCAATTTTATGTCACATTCATTTCAAGTTCATTTACATTTTAATTTTTAATTTATTCATTTATTTAAGACATTATATTTTATATTTAACTTAACGTTAAATCTCTTCTTTTTTTCTTTTACTAAGTCCCAAAAATTTGAGTAAATTTCAACAACCTCCCGGCGTCATCCCCATGTAGGGGGCTACATCCGGAGTGTTTTAGCTTTCTCGGTACACTCTAATGAGCGTAGGAGTGGTGTCTTGTGACACACACCCATCTCACATGCCCCTAATGAGCATGACTAGATCTTTAAACGAAAGAAGACAAATGCAAGTTAATATATATATATATATATATATATATATATATATATTCATTTCTCTTTTTTTTTTTCTAAGTCCAAAATTTTGATAAAATTTTGATAACATTTTGGCTAGGGGGAGCGACATCTAATAGATGTTGGCTTACTCTCCCTAATGAGAATGAGTGGTGTCTTACACAATGAACATTTTTTCATCTCACATCTAATGAGAATGATAGGCCTTCAAACTTGCAAATATATATATATATATATATATATATATATATATATATATATATATATATATATATATATATATATATATATATATATATATATATATATATATCCACATCACACATCACACATATTCTGACTTATTTCTTCTGTGCGTTGCAATGATCGTCAAAGAGACAGGGTTGGAGATATCGGAGATCAAGAGAGAAACCCGCTTAATGATGATGTTCCTCCGCCAGGGAAGAGAAAGATAAAAATTGGAAACCTAGAGAAGAACTCGCTTGATGATGGTGTTCTTCTTCGGCTGCGGCAAAAGGGATTGGAAGGGTAATGGACAGAGTGATGCCGAAAACCAGGAAAAGAACCCGCTTAATGATGGTGTTCTTCTTCGGGTGTGGCAAAAGAGATTGGAAATTCGGATTAAAGAAATGAGGGAAGAGAGAGATGCTGAAAACTGGGAGAAGAACCCGCCTAATGACGATGCTCTTCGGTTGTGACAAAAAGGTAGGGAATTTCACTTTTGCAAAAATAAGGGAAAAAAAGGAATTTAGGATTAGCTTTGTGAGGGAAAGAGAGAAGATATTTTCAGATTGGAGAAATGAGAGGAAAATGGGATTTTCGGTTTTGTGAAAATAAGGGAAGAAATGAAATGGAGAAGAAAGAAGAAGAAAGAGAAGAAAGAAATTCAGATTTGTGAGGGTGAGGTAAAGAGGAGAAATTTGGATTTGTGAGGGTGAGGGGAAGGAGGAAGAACCATGAAAGAAGATGAAGGAGGAGGAAAGGGATGGGAAGAGGAAAAAACCTACCTTGCTTTTTTCAGTTTTGGAGAGAAGAGGAAAATCGAAGAGGGGATGAATTCCGTTGGGTTTGGGAGAGGGGAGGAAAATCAAGATCACGTGTGCATTTTGGAAAAAGAGAGGGAGCTTATTTGTTTGAGGAGGGAACAACTTTGGGTAGTTGAAGGGGAAGGAACGATCGTGGAGGAGATCAAGCGGCCGAGGGAGATCGAACGGGGAGGAGTGGCCAAGCCTTTGCGTGCGGTTCTTATTCAAATGCATGGGTAACGGTTGAAGCTAAGAGAGAGGAGTTTTCATGTGTAAAGAGGAGGGTTTGATCATGTGAAGAGGGAGATCCGAATGGGTTAAGTGCTCAGGTCGCATAGAATAGGGCTGGTTCAAATGGGTTAAGTGGGATTTAAGGCCAGGATTAGAATTAGGTTTTTTGAAATTGATTTTTAAATTAGTTAATCGACTTTGATGTGAATGTTATACCAACAATTAGATAATCAGTATATATTAATTTAAGATTATTCTAATGTTCCAAATGCAATGGTGCAGTCTGTTTCATGATCGGAGGCCGTTTGGTTCGAGTCGATGTTAAATTGAGTCAATTTTAGCTTAAAATACGCGTCTCCGCTTTCGACCACTTGATTTTCATGCATAAATATCCAAATTGAGTATGATCAGTCTTACTTGATAGATTTCAATATTGCTAAAGAATAATCAATTTCATGAGAGGTTATTTTGGCAGTCGATGTCACTCGATCTATATGCATTGATGACTCGATCGTTTGATCAGTTAGTCACCAAGTTATGCAATATTTATATTTTAACCAATTTTGATGTTCTGAATGTGATGGCGAAGTTCATTCATCGATCAAAACTCATTTGGGTTCTCGATTTACGTGTTGTCTCTTTCGATCATTCGGTATTTGCATAGGCATGTTCAAATTGTGCGTGAACAGTCTCATATGATAGTTTTTTATGTTTCAAAGCTAACAACATGATCAATTTCATGAACGGAAGTCATTCGGATATCGTCATAGTTTCCTGACTCTTATATGCATGTCGATATATTGATAGCTCGATCTCTTGATCGATTGATCTTTAGATTGCACAATATTTATATTTCGGTCAATTTTAACATTCTGAACATGACGACGAAGTTCGTTCATCGATCGAAGGTCTTTTTGATCATTTTTGGTGATATTCAGTGCATTTGAGCCCCGATTTGCTCACTGTTACTTTCGAAGTTCATCGAATTCGATTTGTAGGCTTGAATCGACTTATGACACATAGATGGAGGTCAACAAATGCCTCCTAACAAATATGATTCACTCATGAAGTGAGTCACATTTGTTGAAAATTAGCTGACTCTTTGGGCTAGCTATAGAACTTGGATCATTTCAGCTTTAATCATAATAGCTTACAGAGCTTTGATAGGATTTGTCATTAGTATAATGCCTTATTTAAGACATGCTAAATTATAGGCTTGATTGATTTATCAGAATTGACTTGTAGGATAGATAAGAGTTCTTACACCATCTACTCTTTGCTTCAATGGCTTTGATGAAGATCTCTTTCTTTTATGTCCTTACATATTTGAGTTTTCTCCAATCCTAGCTTGATTGGAGGAATTGGTTTATTTGTTTGATGAAGGATCGATGGGAAATTAGTTTATCCGTGCTTTCTTCTTTATCCTAGCTTTAAGCTTGATGACTTGATGAAGGACCATGATCTATATTGACTTGTAAGTGTATACACCATGAATATGCTACTTTATTTGATTCATTGAAGGGTGTATGACCCAACCTTCCGCTTATACTAAGTCTGAGTTGAGCCTAGCAATGTGTGCTTTAATGAATGAATAACCACAAAATTCTTTAGTTTGACCATTAATGAACTATGGAATTACTTCCTTCTCTCGCTTTTACTGAACATGATGAGGAGATTGACTTTGATTTGTGCTTTGAGCTTGATCAAGTCATTTGAGAATGGATTGAAATATCATCTTGCAAGCAATATAAAGATTGACTTAAGGCAGCTCTGAATTGAGAGTTTTCTCAAATTATCTTGGTCTATCTATCAAGTAAAAAGATCTCTAGATTGAACATCTATCATCATTAGACTGACAAGCAAGAGCTCTTTCACTATGACCTTTTTTTACTTCTTGTTGAGTGAGGAGAGCGTTAGCAACTCGACCACATTTGAGCTTGTTGAGTTCAACATTTGGAACCTACTCGAGCCTTCGACTTAAGCTGTAGTGGGTTGGTGGTTTTCTCATTAGATTGATGAATAGGGGCTCTTTCACTGCAGCCTTTCCTTGTGGCTTGTTGAGTGAGGAAAACATCAGCAACTCGGCCATTTGTTAGCTTGTTGAGTTTGACCTTTAGAACCCATCCGTGTCCTAGACTTCAAGATGTAGAGGTTGATGTTTCCTTTAACTCAGTTGATTGAAGTTTCCAAAATTGGGAGTTCTTTTGACTTGATCTCTGACACTTGATGAATCTAGGAGAAAATTTTTCTTGACATTTTTAATTATCTTTTCATGTGTATAAATAGATTCAATTTTGTTCTTGTAGGAACCTACAACTTAACAGTAATAATTATGGGTATATTCAGGGATTACGGCGTAAAGCTCGATGTTAACCTGAATCAGAATATATTCAAGGATCTCATCTTATAGTACAATGTCAACTTAAATAAACTTAATATAAACTAAAAATGCCTCCTATCTCATAGGGGAAATTCTAAAGCACGTTTAGAAGAGCTTTTAAGATGTAAATTAAGCAAATACTTTAATATTTGAATTGATATGCTCTTAAGAAGGTTTTAACATGCAACATTGATTTCATCTATGTATAGAAATCTAAAATGCCCCTTGTGTAAAGGAGAATTTTCATGAAAAAGTTCTTTCATCTTGAGTAAGTATATTTATTTAGGGATCTCGGCATGAAACACGATGTCGACCTAAATGGATGTACTAAAAAAAATGCCCCTTGTATCATAGAGGAATTTCTATTGTACCCCGAGAATGTATTTGTCATGTATAATACTTTTTCAAGTATCGATAATTAATTAGCGGCATTGATCTTTCACCCTTTAAGTTAATGAGTTGGTATGCCTTTCCTTGGTACACTTTATCAATGACAAAAGGGCCCTCCCAATTAGGCTCAAATTTGCCACCAAATTCTTGATTATGAATAATTATCTCACACTGACACCAATTCTACTTTTTGGAATGTTCGAGGCCGCACTATATGGTCAAAAGCCCTGGACATCTATGCTTGGTAAACTTCCAGATTTTGATGAGCTTGCAGTTTAATTTCATCAAACGCGTCGAGTTCCTCCATCCTTAGACGAGTGTTTTGATCTTCAGTTAGATTGTATTGGATTGCCATTGAGAACAACTCAACTTGAGAAGAACCGCTAAATACCAATGAATAGGAGTGGCTTTAGTTGGCATCTTGTAGGTGGTTCACCATAATGCCTCTATCAGTTTAGTATGCCATTCTCTCTTATTTTAGTAAGGATCTTCTAGCGCTTTATTGAATGCACTTTGGATTGATTGTATAGAGTATTTCAATTTTGTGTCGATGAATCTATAAATCTTTGCACTTTTGAAAGGTGCCATTATTATAGACCCATGCACTCCAAATCTATACATTATGTGTAAAATGTTGATCACCTAAACTTCTTTAAATGGGGTAGCTTCAGCCCACTTAGAGAAATAATCAGTCATTGCTAGGATGAAGCGGTGACTAGATGATGACGATGGATCAATTGGTCCAATTACATCCGTACCCTAGCAATCTTATGACCAAGATGCTATTATTGGGTGTAGTGGATTTGGAGGTTGATGGATTATATTCTCATGCACTTGACATTCATGGCATCTCGTAGCATGATTGATACAGTCTCTCATCATAGATGGCCAATAATAGCCCATCCTTTTGATATTTACTACCATCACAAAATCCTTCATGAACTTTGACCATCACTTTGCTAGCTTCCTCTACATTTAGGCATCGTAACCACATTTGTTCAAATGATCTACGATATAAAGTATTATTGACGAAAGCATAGCGCAACATTCACTTCTCGACTTGAGCTGTCAGTGACTTATTATTTGGTAATTTGCCTTCTTTAAAGTAGCTAATGAAGGGTTGCCTCCAATCATATGACTCTTTTACAATAAATACTTACCATTACTTTTCGAAGCAATGTCAGGCTTAGCTTTTCTCGGTATAATTTTATGTTTATTTTAATATGAGAGCAACCCGAGTCATGTCCTCATGCGGTCAATTTGATAACCTCCTATGGGGATATTTTTTGGCTCTAGAACTCATCGAGTAAATATGTCATCATGACATAATCACCATTTATACTTGCCATTTTCTTAGCTAATTTTGCTAAAATTGCTTTCTATTCTTGATCGAGACTTGAGTTAGGGATATTTGGTATTTGATTCATAAGTGAGAACTTGCTTATGATAGAAAGCAAATCAAGCTTGTTGATTTTATAGATGCCAAGAACTTGATTTATAATAAGTAGAATCACCAAAAATATGCAAGTTTTGAATACCTATGAAAATAGCTTCTTCAAGACCCACTAATGCTTACTACTATTATTAGTTCTTGGCTCAATCAACCCATATGATCCTCATTATCCCTCCTTCGTGGTGTTATGAAGACGATTCCTCGCTTTCCCTTGGAAATTTAGAGGTTGGACTTATTTGATCAAGGCTCCATCAAAGTATATTTCAAATTTATGATTTTTCTTTCATGAATGAGCATAATTTGCTCATCGGGAAAATCATCATTAAGAGAAGAGTCCGGATGGGATGCAGCAAGAAAATTTGCTAAGACTTGTCCTTCACTTTCTAGAATGTATGTGATATCAAATTATAAAGAAATATTGCCCATCTTACCACAATGTCATCAATCATTTAGAGGATCGATCCTTGAGATGAGGGTAATCTTATGAGACAACATATAGTGACAGAGCTTTTGGACTGCAAAGATAAATGCCAAATAGTATTTCTTTATCGGAGAGTATCTCATTTCTGCTCCTATTAATCTTTGACTGATATAATAAAGAGCATTCTCTTTGCTTTCTTCATTATGTTATGCCAATAATGCCCCAAGAGACTCTTCTAATGTAGCTATGTATAGAATGAGGGGCTTCCCAGGAGTAGGCGCTGCAAGAATTGGTGAATTTAACATGTAGCTTTTAATGCTATTGAAGGCTTCTTGACATTCATTGTCCCATTTGAATGGAGCATCCTTCTTCATCAACTTTGTAAATGGTTAACGACATCCTAATAGGTTTGATATAAGTTGATGGATGAATGCAAGCTATCCTTATAAAGAATGAAGCTGATGTAAACTCTTCGGTGGAGGCATCTCCACAATTGCCTTGATTTTAGCAGGATCGATTTCAATACCTTTGTGATGTATAATGTACCTCAGAAACTTTCTAGAGGATACCCCGAATGCACATTTAGAAGATTCATCTTGAGATCATATTCCTGATTCTCTCTAATACAATTCTCAAGTCTTCGAAGTTATTTTCACAGTTTAAGCTCTTCACCACCAAATCAACATATAACACTCCACTTTCTGGTGAATCAACTCATCAAAAATATGTGTCATGGCTCTTTGGTATGTAGTTCCAATATTTTTCAAACCAAAGGGCATGACTGTGTAGCAATAGATGCCAATAGGTGTTTTGAACGATGTATGTCTTTCATCTTCAGGTGCCATTTTTATTTGATTGTATCTCGATGATTCGTCCATGAATGAGAACATGTCATAGTTGGAAGTGTTGTCTACTAGTAGTTTCTGATATTGGAAGTGAAAAGTCATCTTTTGGGCACGCCTTATTTAGGTCCAAGAAGTCAATGCAGAGATGGATTTGATCGTTCTTCTTCTTAATTGGGACAATGTTGGATATTCAGTATGCATACTTCTCCTCCCGGATGAAGCCTGCTTCGATTAGCTTCTTAGTTTTTGCAATTACCTGTTCTTCAAGATCCAATCTCATTCTCCTAGGAGCTTGTTTAACAGACATCGCATCATATAGTTTAATAACAAGTTTATGAATTGCTACATTAGGGGATAAGCTTGAAATTTTAGAATATGTCTAACAAAAGTAGTCCTTGAATTCACAAAGTAGCATTTTTAGCTCTTCAACTTTCTCATCGGGTAGAAGGGCACTGAAGAAAGTTGGACGGGGATCATCCTCAGCTCCTAGGTTGATTTTCTTGAGTTCATCCATAGTAGCTATTTGTCCACCATCTCCGAGTTCTTCAGGTGCAGGCTTGACTTCTACTTCTTCATCATTTATAAGAAGAATTTCATGGAGATCATCTTCTTCATCATTATTAATTTTGATCTCGGCTTCTATTATATTATAACAAGCTTTATTTTGATGAGATTTGTGGATGAACCCAAGACCTTTAGTGATAAACTTATCACTTTTTCGTGATGCTTGAGAACTTCTTTGGCTCCACATCTTGTTAAAGATTTGAGTTCTATATTTAGTAGTCCCAATATGAATTTCAAGCTCATGCATCATTCTTCGTAATTTCTGTGGATAATATATTGGTATTATTATTGGCACTATCTTATCATAATTTTGGTGTTGAGTAGGCTGCTAAAAAATTATGAGGTCGAGACTCTTTAGATTTATAAAATAGAGTTTCTGTACTGCCACTCTCAGTCAATGGTGGCATATAGAATGTTATCAGTTCTTCAATATTATGAGCCTCTAGTGGAGTAATTTTTTTGAAGTACTGTTGAGGGATGGGTATAATTTTGAAGGAGTCCTCTAACACTGCCAAATGAGATATCCTTCTTGATGCAACCATCTGAACTCTATTTCCATAAGTAGATTCAAAGTCATAATCAGAATCAGAATCACTTATTTCATACTTTGCCTTTCTTGAAAGCTTATAAGTCCTCATGGGTTTGAAAAAAATATATTCTTCTTCTTGTGTGTCAATTCCCAAATGAGAAATTGATCTTCTTGATTTAGATGTAGAATCAAGTGCTTTAGGGAGAGTTAACATTGCCTTCTTTCTTCCCCTTTGCTTCTGCTCTTTCACTTTGTGAAATTTATATTTAGTTCCTGAAGTGGATGCTACTGCTTCAAGAGGCTTTATTGGCTTGGGCTCTTTAGGGATGAAGTATTTTGAATCTTCATAAATCTTTACTTCATGGACGAAGAATGGTTGTAAGTTACCAGGAATTCTGAATTCTTCTCGTTCTTTTAGGTAATTTATACACTAATGCATAGTTGATGGAACCATGCCATATCATGCAGCCATGGCCGGCCCAAGAGAGCTCTAAATGATGTATAAGCAATGATTATATGAAATTTAGTTTTTGTATATAAATCCTAAAACTTGAGCGGGAGAATAAAAGAACCTAGAGTTTGCTACCCTTTTTCATTGAAATCATGAACCATCAACTTATCTCTCCCAAGATGTTGGATATCAAGTGATAGTCCTCTTAATACTTTTGGACTCATAAGATTGATAGATGAACCTGGATTAATCAATAATCGGCTAATCGAGATGCCATCACTCTCTGCAGTAACAAATGGAGGACGGTTGTGAGCTATTGTTGCCAACATAAGATCATCTTCAAAAAATGTGATTACTAGGAGATATTGAGTTTGTAATGCTTCAGTTGCATTTTTCCGCAAAGTAAGCTTCATAACTCTCCGAATCCTTGAGAGCTTGTATCAAAGTTTCTTGGAGGTCTTTTGACATCAAGAGAGCCTCGTACACACTCAGTTATGTAGGGTTCTTTCTTAGATGTGATAGAATATTATAATCTATCTTTTCACTTGATTTAGACTTTAATTTAAGATTTTTTGGAATGATATATTTATTATCTTTAATTTGTTTGCCTTTGTTTTTATTTGCATTTTCATTTTTTGATGAAAGTGGTAAGACTTTATCACTTCTCAAATGAACTTGAATCACTTTGTCTTGCTCAGATTCTTCTGAAGTGGTAGTTTCTTCAAATTCTCTTATTATTTGGGATGATTGACTAAAAGAGTTAAACTCACTTTTTAACTTCATATATTTCATACGCGATAATTATCGATGAGTCTGACTCTTCTCCATCGGGAAAACATAGATCTTCGTCTGACCTGTTATTGTCTTGTTGAGTCATTAAACAAAATTCAGATGTTAACTCCACATGTTATTTTTGCTTTTTTGATGAGTTGGTCAAGTCGTCTGAACTGTTATTGTCTTGTTGAGTCATTAAACAAAATTCAGATGTTAACTCCTCAGGTTATTTTTACTTTTTTGATGAGTTGGTTAACTTTGTCTGACTACCCTTGTCATTTTGGAGTAACTGATGCTAAAGAACATCTGATATCACATAGAAGATCTGTCATGTATCTACTAGACAAGATTCACCATTATCTTCTTCATCCGATTGAGCAATGTGAAGTTTAAGCATAAAGTTTGCAAGCCTAAATGGTTGTCTTGTCGGCTAGTGATACTCTTCTAAATTATTAATAATCTTTTGAGTTATAGTTCTCTTCTTGATCTTCTTTTTCTTAGCCGACTTCTTTGATTTATGAGACCGATGTTTAGTAGACTACTCCTCATGCTGTGACAAAGTAGCCTTATCAGAATGCCACTGAGAAGCCCAAATACTTAGTTTAGGCATCTCTCTTAAGTCCAATATAGGTTTAAGTGGTGATTTCCACTTAACACTGGGGACGTCCTTTAGCTGCTTCAACATTTTCACAATTTTTTTGGAGACTACTATTTTCCATTATTCAGTTTGAACTGATTTCTCATTCTTTTTTTCTTTGATGGATGTTATAGAAGAGGACATAATCATCCTTGTAGACTCTCTTTTTGGGTTGACTAGAATATTGTCGGATAATGTAAATTCACCCCATCGATATTTTCTTTCTAGCCAATCTTTGAAGACATAACAATCCTCAATAGGATGACTGATCATCCAATGATAGGGATAGTAAATTGGATTACTAACTTGATTAGCTTCTTTAGGCCTCTTAATTTCTGGTAATTATTGGCTAGCTTTAACTACTTGACGAAATAATTTAGCCACACTATACCTTCTAAAGGAATATTCTTTGTTCATCTTCTCTTTAAGAGATGGTCGCATTCGCTCTTCATCTCTTGTTGCTTGTTTAGGATGCTCCCCATAACTTAGAAATGTCTGAGGTTTGTCATTGCCTCCTAATACCAATTTTGGTTGTAGATTAGAATAGACAGGCTTCTTTCCCTTATCATCATTGTACATCAATTGTTTTTCTTTATCTGCATTATATATCACCCGCATTTCACCATTTGAGCTATAGGAAGTGACATGAGTTTCGTTTCTTCTTGAGTCTAAAGATTTGTTCCTCTTTGCTTTATCTGCATAGATTTCAGACTTAGGGTGATTCAGCTTTTCAAATTTAGCCACCCTATCAAGCAAGTCTTGGAATGTTGTAATTAATGCAATACATAAAAATGTTGCCATTTTATCATTCATATTGCTCATTAGCAATTGGATCTCATGTTCCTTTTCCATTTGTTGCTCAAATTTCATGCTTAGGTTACGTCAATAACTTATAAATTTTATTACTGACTCGTCTTTTCTCTTTTTTAGCAAGGCAAGGTTAGTGGTTATTATTTTCTCAGTTGCACTGGCAAATTTCTTCACGAATATTGTCTCTAATTCAACAAAGGTTTTAACTGAATCATTTGACAATTCTTCATACCACTCAAAAGAATCTTAGGTCAGGCTACTGATGAATTGACAGAAAAGTAGTGCATCATTCCCTCCTGTGTTACCACAAGTAGCCTTAAATTGGGCTAAATGTTGCTTTGAATTACTAAGCCCACTGAAAGTATTAAATTTTGACACTGAGTAACCTTTCGAGTATGACACTTGATCATATTCAGCTGGGTAAGAGCAACTCTTACTCACCAACTTTTCAGCTTGCTCTAAGGCTATGAATGCATTTATCTTTTCATTGAATATTGTTTCTAGCTGAGCAGCTATTATCAGTGTAGCAGATTTTGAATTATCAAGAGGTAGTTTGGTTAACTTTGTTCCTCGCTTCATGTGTAGCATGTACTGTAAGAGCTTGAGGTACTAGAGTGACTAGTGATATAGAAGTTGTATTATTAACTACTTATTGATTATCATATTAAATAGGTGTTATAGTTGATGTGATATTCTTCTGTAATATCTTCATCATGATATTCATTTGTACCATCATATCATTCATCTTGGTAGCAAGCTGTGTAATTTCCTTGTCTTTGACTTCCATTTGATTTCTCTTTGCTCTAGCACCACTAATGCCAATCAATAGCTCTTCTTCTTTCTCTATTCCTTGTTTTTGTTCTACTCCTTGCTCATCTTCAGGGGAAGTGCTTGACTGTCCTTCTCCTTGTACATTTGCAGGGGCAGTTATTGATAAAGCTGAATGACAATGCTGATTATAAAAATGTGTACCAGGCTGATCATTTCCTGGTTCAACCATATAAACAGCTTCAACACCCATGATCTCTTTTTCATTCTAATCTTCTTCTTCTTCCTCTTCAGCAGAGATTGAAGGTCTATCTTCTACTTGCTTCTGTGAAGACTCTTCTTCATAAAAATCAAATTCAAGTTCAAGTTCCTTGGATTCATGTTGCTGATGATGCCGAGTAGAAAGTTCATTTATATCTCTAACCATATAGACGACTTCTACTTCCATAGTGTCCTCTTCATCACCTTCTTTTTGCATATGAATTTCTGATCGATGATTCTAGTGGATCTCTACTTCAGTGTACGAAACAAGCAATTCTTCCATTAAAGGGCTGCGATCAAAGTCAACCTTCTCTTGTGGGGGTGAATCTGATCGATGATGGGATCCCCTAGAGGATTCTCCAAGGTGTCGACCATCATGTCTTTCATTAGTGATATCCTTTCTTTTAGGTATCCACTTCTAATGAGTTATTTTTGAGGTGAATTTCTAAGTATATGTATCAGATATCACACCTCTTCCATTCTAAAAGATTTCATCACGGGGCCTTGGCCTCCATATCTGTTTACCCTTTCACTGAGACCTTTCAGCAGTGGATTCTTGGACACGCGGTCTGAGTGTCACGCTCCGATGCTCACCGTGCGAAGCATACTTGGCTCGATGACTAGTTACCATAAGAGATGACAACCTTCTTGGTAGAGCATTAATATTTTCAATTATCACAAGCCTCTGAATTCTTCTTTTCATTAAGCCTCTATCCTTGGCTACTTTGAAAATTTTGTGTGTTATGGTGAATAGTGTTTCAGGCTGTCTCCACTGTGGTGGTGGAGCTTGACGTTGTTGGTTCCAGAAGGACTGCTTTACTTCACCAGTAGAGCTATTCCTTTTTACCCACTTTAAATTGTCAAAGTTGTGGGTAGAATACTCCTCAAGGCTAGCTTTACTAGGTCATTTAATTGGAATCTACTGAGCCCTCAGCTCAACATTTCTTCTTCTTCTCTACCTTCTGGTTAATTTGCTTCTTGATGAGAAAGCTTCATGATCATAAAGTACAAAAGGTTCAATTGGCGGAGCAGTTGTACCACGAGGCATTAAAAATATAATTTTTTCACTGACGGTTCTTTTCATCACGGGGACTTCAAATTGACCTAACCTTTTAAAAACTAAAGTTCTCTGTCAGGAGAACTCCTTAACAGTGGTTGGCTGCTGAATTGATTAACGAACATGGCTAGTAGGAGCTTCAGTAACTTAAGGTCTTCGAGCATGGCCTCGGACGAATGTACCACGGGTGGGTACTTCAGGAGTTGCGGCTACGATAGCCGGGAAGCTCATGCTACCAAATTCAATTGTAGCTCTAACATCTCCTATGTTGATGACGTAGGGAAGATGTTGCACCACGCCCCTAGCTGACAAAGGAAAGAAGTGCTCAGATCCATTCTACAAAAATGAAAGATGGGGATTAGTAGTAATTATTATTTCACCTCATACTTTCAAAATGAGGTACGTAACAAAATAATAATGTAATAAAATATACTCTAATAATTCATTCGATATAGCCTTATACATTGGTAATTTGAATTTATTACACATTTAAATCACCATTTTTATGTTTTGAATTTTCAAATATTTTATTGCTACTATAACATATGTATGACTAGCCAAAGATGGAAAGAGAATCCTGTCCCTAGCAGAGTCACCAAATCTGCTTAGAAAATTTAATGCACCTCTCAACAAATTGAATTGAAGAGAGTATGATTTAAAGTGTGGTGTAATTTTCGTAATGAGAAAGTAGAGAAGACACCCATATTTTCATTTTTCTCATTTGAGACTGGGATTCTAGGTTTCCTATAGCACGAACCCTCCTAATAAGTGAGAGAGAACATTCAATGGGGTTAGTCGTTAGATCGCTAAATGCATAGCGTATAATAGAAGTATATGTAGTTTAAAATTTAGATTATGAAATTCATCATTTCAGCTTAAACTGAATGGTTGGGGGAATGATGATGTGCCCGATCTATATCCCATGGTTCCATCATCATGGGTTATTGCGGTCCCTAGTCTACATAGTTAGAGGAGGTAGTCGACCTAACTTGATTAAATGATCCTTATCAGCAACACATGTGTTACATCATCCAAGAAATCCTTATAGACTTCGGTGGTGTTTATCTAAGGAGATAGGCTTAAGTCTACCTTAGCTAACAAATGGTTGTTTGCCCTATCAAGTATACCCTATGATTCACAACTCAAAAGGCAGAGCCATTGGGGAGCATACGGGCTACGACCATGATCGTAATATAATGGAGCCTTACTAGCCAAACCACCCAATCAAAGGACGCTGGTCGTAACTGCATCATCTGTGGAGCTTATTGGCCAAGCCACACAATCAGAGGACACAGACCGCGTCCTTATTGGCAAGAGATTGATTGAGAGTGAACATAGTAGAACACTTGATTTGACATTGACTCCTTTGTGAGCTAGAATTTTCTTAATTTGTCACCACCAACAAATAGTTACGGAAGGTGGATTGATTGATTTTTTCTTTAAGCTTTTAATGATATAATTTCATTTAAGCATTTTTAGATTGATATTTAATTCGAGTTAATTTGATTTGAAAATAAAATCACATTTTGATTAAAATATCCCTTCTGGTCGAAATCACCATTCAACATAACGATCATCGGGGTAGTTAATTGATTGATTGAATCGAATATATTTGAGAACTTTAGATCCTGTCAACTTTGTTTTTTTTTAATAGGATCGATTTACTATCATACGATGATAATTAGCTTCATATATTTTAATAAGTTGAAAATTTTATAATAGATTTTTAGGTTTTGTTAACCTGGACTTAGTCCTAAGACTAAACCGGAAATCAACCCGCACAATATCCTCAGACACTTGAATCTAAACATTCAACATATGCCAATGGTATTTTATTGCTTAGATAATTGCCTAATTAATGAAATCATTGATTTTGAAAATCATAATTAGAATGAAATTCCTTAATTTTTGATTGAAGGAAGCCCTATAGTTTTTGTAGATTTTGATTTAGTATCGCTGCTTGTATAAAAGAGTTGCAGATGACATTGTATGTAATTATGTTTATATTTGCACTTAAAAGGTTGTATCTTTACTTGCATTTTATTTATTCATAGAACTTCTAAACTTCAATGATTGTCCTACGCTCATTAAAAACCTATTAGATTTTTCCAAATTCAACATTTAAATTTGATACTCGCTCATGCAAGCTGTTACACTTTTTTTTTTAAGCGAGCTTATTTGAATTCTAGCTTCTTTAAATTTTACATTTGAATCTATACTTCAATCATATTATAAGCTTTTGATAATCCAATTAGACATTCAAATGGATTTATGTTTGTAAAGTATCGTTCATCTTCACTCAGTCAATCTTTTAAGTTTAGATTTGAATTTTATAAAGGTTATTTGCCTCCAAGCCTTTCAATTCAGAATTTAATTTGATGTCATCATTAATTTATAAATTTGAGCTCAGAAGTTACAATCAAATCGATTTATTTTAAGTTCAAATTTTATTTATATCATAACTTTTCAATTTTATGTCAAATTCATTTCAAGTTCATTTATATGTTATATATATATATATATATATATATATATATATATATATATATATATATATATATATATATATATATTCATTTTTTTTAAGTCCATAATTTTGACAAAATTTCGGCAATATTTCTAGGAGAACAACATCTCCGATGTCGCTTGCTCTGATGCCCTAATGATGTAACGAAGCTGGACATCACAATCGATTATCTCGCGTTCTAACGAGCTAATTGATTTCAAATCACAAAGAAATATATACAATATATATATATATATATATGTATATACATATATATACATATGTATATACATATATATACATATGTATATATATATATATATATATATACATATATATATATACATATGTATATATATGTATATATATATGTATATATCTACATCACATCACACATCACACATATTTTGACTTATTTTTCTGCGCATTGTAATTATCGGCAAAGAGACGGAGTTGGAAATGCCGGAGACCAAGAGAGAACCCTAAATGACAATGTTACTCCGGCCATGGCAAGAGGAAAGGAAAGAAAGGAAACCTAGAAGAATCGATGATGCTTCTTCTTCTGGGATTGAAAAGGGTAATGAATGGAGTGATGCTAGAAACCGGGAGAAGAACCCGCCTAATGACGGTGTTCTTCTTTACTGCAGCAAAAGGGATTGAAAATTCGGATTGTAGAAATGAGGGAAGAGAGAGATGCTGAAAATCGGGAGAAGAACCCGCCTAATAATGATGTTCCTCTCCAGTTGCGACAAAAAGGATGAGAATTTCAGTTTTGTGGAAAAGAGGGGGAAAAAGGAAATTCAGATTAGCTTTGTGAGCGAAAGAGAGAAGATATTTTCGGATTGGAGAAATGAGGGAAAAATGGGATTTCGGATTTATGGAAATGAGCGAAGAAATGAAATGTAGAAGAAAGAGGAAAATAAGTGAAGAAAGAAATTCGAATTTTTGAGGGTGAGGTAAAAGGAGAAATTCGGATTTGTGAGTGTGAGGGGAAGGAGGAAGAACCGTAGAAGAAGAAGAAGGCAGAGGAAAGGGAAGGGAAGAGGAAGAAACCTACCTTGCTTTTTCGCGAAGTATTCCGTTCGGTTTGGGAGAGGGGAAGAAAATCGGAGATCCTTGCGTGCCGCGTGCGGTTTTTGGAGAAAAGAAGTGCGGAGGAAGCGTTCTTACCTTGCAGTTTGTTTAAGGAGGGAATAGTTTTGGGCAGTTGAAGGGGAAGGAGCGATCATGGAGGAGATCGAGCGGCCGAGGGAGATCGAACGGGGAGGAGCGGCCAAGCTTTTGCGTGAGGTTCTTGTACGAACGCAAGGGGGAACGGTTGAAGCCGGGAGAGAGGCGTTTTCGTGCATGAAGAGGAGAGTTCGATCTCGTGAAGAGGGAGATCTGAATGGGTTAAGTGCTCTAGTCTCGTGGAATAGGGCTGGTTCAAATGAGTTAAGTGGGATTTAGGGCTAGGATTAGATTTAGGTTTTTTAAAATTGGTTTTTAATTTAGTTAATCGACTTTGATGTGAACGCTATACCTACATTATTATATATATATATATATATATATATATATATATATATATATATATATATATATATATATATCAATTTAAGATTATTTTGATGTTTAGAATACAAATGGAAAAGTCCGTTGGATGGAGACCGCTGCTCAGATTAAATTAAATAATTTCCACAATGCGCTTCGCCACTAATTGATTTTCACTCAAACTCATTCCAAATGGAGTGCGGTGGTCTTATTTGATAGATTTCCGATATTTGAAGGCAATGGCGTGATCAATTTACAACAAAGATTATTTACCGGTGCCTCACGACCTCATTATATATGTCGCAAGTAGGCGTGACTTCGATCGACGATCGGTTAGTTATCAAGTTGTGTAATATTTATTTTACGGCGTTTTACATGTTACGACGCGGCGGTGAAATCCGTTCATCGATCGAGAGTCATTTGTGTTGATTTTAGCGACGCCTCGTATATTTCAGCCTCGATTTGCGTGTTGTCACTTCCGATCATTTGACATTTGTCATTCGTCCGGGTGAGCGCGGACGGCCTCATTTGGTTTTGGCGTTTTGAAATTGCTGCCAATCAATTTTATGAACGAAGGTCGTTCGGACATCGTCACAGCTTCGACTCCGGTATGCGCGTTGACACATTGATAGCTCGATTGCTTAATCGGTTGATCTTTAGATTGTGTAATATTTATATTCCAATCAATTTTGACATTTTAAACGTGACGGCGAAGTCCGTTCTACAATCGGATGTCGTTTCGACCATTTTCGGTGACGTCCAGTGCATTTTGATCCCCGATTTGCGCCTTTATTATTTCAAATGCGTCGAATTCGACTTAGACTCGACTTATGACACATATATGAAGGTCTACATAATTCTTCGTGTATTATTCTAATCAAGTTTATTATTGATCCAATAATTTTATAAATTGATTTACTCTTTTTTTGGTCATTTTTTAAAATGTGACGCTCTGCTCTTGATATTTTATTTATTTTATGCATGCTTGTTCTTCTTTCAAAATATATGAAGGAAAAGAGAGTTTGAATCTTATCTTGAAATGAGTACGGTGGATGCATCGTAAGAGTGCTAATGCATCGTAAGAGTGCTAATAATATTTCTTTAGAAAGCATTATAATATTATTAAGAGTTTGTGATTAATCCAAATGTTATAAGACTCGAGGAATCTGAATCGTTTGAAAAATCCTTCAAATAGTTATCACCACCTCTCAATGACTACACGGAATATATATATATATATATATATATATATATATATATATATATATATATATATATATATATATATATATATATATATATATAGAAGAATCTGTCAAAAATACACCTTCAAATAGTTATCGCCACCTCTAAATGAGTTAATAAACTAACTAATTTATGGCAAATTTCTGGTGGATTTTAATTAGCAAGATCATAAATGAAAAAAATAGGATTTGGTTCAAACACTTAACTCAATTGTTATATCTCCTATAAATTAAGTAAATCTCAAAATATGCTCCAACAAATTCAACTTCCTCAAAACTCAAATAAATCTACCTTCTGCTCGTGATAGGCAACAATCATATTTCATGTAATCTTAAAAAGGCATTTTATGGTTAAGCCTCAAAGTCAAAATTTTAACTTATTCTATCACTTCTAGTCCTTTCTTAATTCTATGATGATGCATCCACAACAATCATGATTTTACAATTTTTATTTCTTAAATTAGACAATGTTAGAACCTACTCAATGCTCAACGTTTGCAAGGAAAAAAAAAGGAAAAAAGAAGGCAATGTCAAAGTCTTTGACCATTCTTTCAAATATGGGGGCTTCAATTTAGCCACAAAAATAGCTTCTATCAGACATAGATCTCTTGCTTATTGGCAACTTGTTAGGGAAAGACTTCAATTTAGAAATGATCCAACTAAAAAACTCAATCATATAATAGTCTTTTAATATACATATTATTTATTTGATTTGTTTTTTTTTTTCAAAAAACAAATTTTCAAAAAAGAAATGATTTATAACATTTGTTTGCATGCTTACGTGATTAAATATTATTTTTTTATTTTGGAATTAAAGAAACATATGTGCAGATTTCCTATCGTGTTAGAATTAATTTTTTTCTTTATACCTAATTTAGCTTGAAGGTGTTGAAGGGTCAAACTTATGGTGAAAACGCTCTGAACCTTGATAGGACACTTCGCTGTTTTTAAATTTATAAAATATTTAACGCGTTTTAATAGGCTAAAATTTTAAAATAGATATCATTTAAAACAAAATTATTAATTGAAGTATTATTAAAAAAATTTTAAGAATAGATACAATCATCCGTTAATCAAGCGATTGGATTGCCACGTTGAAGCTAGTTGCTCGTTTAATGGGCGATTGGATTCTCATGTGAAAGCCAATCTCCTGTTAAATGAGCGACTAGCGAGTATTGTTACACCTAAAAAGAAAACTATAATTTACATTTTATTAAAACCATACATTCTTTTATCCAAACCACGTTTGTTTGTTTGTTTGTTTTTTGTTTTTGGTTTGCATTGAACTACATTTTATTAACATATTTTTACTCAACTCAACACACATGACATTTTGCCTTAATAATTTTATCATATATCATTGTTACTGATCAATTTAATTTCATTGATAGAGTTGATGAGCTTGACAAATTATAGCACAAAGTTTGAAACTATGATTAAGCAACATATGATTCAATTTCAAAAGCATAATAGATGATCAATTTTGAGCTAAAAAGAAATTAAATCCTAAAATGATAAAGATGAATGAGATTGTTTAAAACATAAAAAATAACATAATACGATCATCTTCAAAAACTATCGTTGATAGCAATGTTTAGGTGGAATCACATCATTATAGGGGGTGTAGTGAGCGGGTGCACTTAGTGAATGATTATGCAAATGATGTTGGCCCTCCACCCTATGTACTTCATCAACTTGTCCTTCGCGGCCTCTATCCTCTCATAGCTATGAATATGACAAAGCGTTGTCTTGTGGTATATATGATGTAGAACCCAATGTTTGACTGGAAAATTACTATGATTCACCTAGGGGCAACCAAAATGGCGAAGAGACAATATATGGGAAGAGGTGACAGGTGTGTAGGGTTGAGATTAAGAGCTATGGTGATAAGTGGATGGTCTAGGATCAGCATATATAGATGACTTTGTTCCCAAATGTGAATCCTGTGTCACTAGGGTTGCATCTTCCTCATGAGTTGTATTCTCTATTCACATGGGTCTATAGCGGGTGTCACATATGTGCATACGTAATCTCATCTTTGATACTAGCTTTTCAAACTTATTTAACATCATATGTAGGCCGAAGTCCCCAGTTTCCCAAAAAATAGGTTGAAAAATATCCTCAAATGATAAGAAATAGTCCATATATATTAATTAAAAGAATATGTATCAAATCCAATAATATAAAAGAGGAAATTTACATAACTATGATGAAAACTTACAAATACTCGCTCTCTAGGTGCTCTTGGATAATATGTGCTAGGAGGGTCTACAGGGGCTTTCAATAAGTACAGTGAAGCACATGATCTATACAACACATGTATCAATTTATAGCATTCTCTATATCCTCTTCTTCATCAAATATACAATCAAACCTCTCATTCTCTTCCATGTAGAAATGTGATCCTGATGGTAGTCAACTCAATCAACATCTGCTTTACCATGCCCATCAACCCTCTTGAATCCGTATAAGAGATGCAGGAGATGCTATAAAAGCAGTGCCAATGGAAAAGCGATGTTAAATTAGTATTAAAGATGTTTGGATCGATGTGCAGAGAATTCAAAATATGTCATGGAATTTTTATTGGACGATTTCTCCTACTAATGTACTTAGGCATGAAATGTTCATCAACACTCAAAAGTCCATCATAGAATAACATCAAGAGGACCAACTCTGACTCATTTTGAACGTACATACAATGACCTAATGAAAAGTGTAACATTAATAGATAATATATTGAGATGCATGTGACATATAACATCACATTATAATGCAAATACTAATAAAATTAATTACAAATTTTGGAGTGTAACTTAAATATGCAAATGTGCACACATGAACTCTTCTTACTTTTGTGGTACTAATTCTTTCCTCTTGCTTTAGAGTGAAATTTAAGTACTCACGATTGCGCGTGCACGAACACACACACATATATAAAATCAAAAATGATCATTAAAAACATTATTATTTGCCGCTAAAAATAAGGAGTATTTAATCAATTTTTCGTGGATGACGAATCAATTCTTATCTCTATCTCTAACCTCAAATTTAGTTTCCGCCAAAAATATAATTTTTCAAAAAAAAAAAAAACAAAGAAATATAAGGATATTATTATTTTTTATGATAGAATCTTTTTTATTAAGAAAAATTATTTGCTACTCTTAACCTATTTGGTCAAACTTAGCTTAATGAAAGTTAGATCTGAAAGAAATTGAAATTGGTTCAATCAAATTTAGTTTTATTGAACCTTTTTATGAAAATATAAAACACAACATATTTTTTTAATTATTTGTGTTGGAGGCGAAACTAGGTTAAGCTTAGGTGGATAATTGTTCAATTTGAAATTTAAATTTTTATATAGGACAAAAAATTAGTGATTTTAAGTTAAATATCTTAAACAATTTAGTAATTTAATCCACTCATAATACAAAATAGTTGATAAAAAGAATGCTCATAAAAATTAATCTACACATTAATTGTTGCACAAAATTTTAATTAATTGAATGCATCTTTATATATATTTTTATACATATCTTAAATAAATAAATCAAATGATGGTTTTAAAAAACAAATAAATTTTTTTTTTTAACTTTATGTATGAAACTCAAATAAACTCTACACATTACCAAAATAGTAAAATGATCACTTTATAAGACATTTTGAGCTGCAATACATAAAAGCTGTAATGAGACAATAATTTTATATATGAATCTCAAATCTGCAAGGAAAGAGAACTCAAAAATCTAAGTTTGATCAATGTAAATCTCAATTCACTTTTATTTTTCATATTATAATTATGAATAATAACCCTAATCACAATTTGCTAAGATTTCTCCCACAATGGACCATTTCAAATGCATAATTTCTTTAAGTTAAAATGGAAAACTTGGCTTCATATGATTTAGAAGCATATGATGTAAAATGGAGAACTTGGCCAAATTTTTAGCTCCGGTGAGCGAGTTTTTGGATGAAGACAGAGATGCATGACATGGGTGGCATGGAATGCAGTTGGCGAAGCAGCTAGGGTCGGCGAAGCACACGGTTCAGCGAGGGTAAGTTTCTGAAGAGTATCGAATCAGGAGCTGTGGGAAGAAATGGGAATAACGGGGCTCCATATAGGTTATTGATGTCATAATCAAGTCACCCATTTAACATCAACTTGGTGCCAATTGTATGCCAACATGATAAGTCAGTGTGTGCTCCGAAAATTTGCTACCGACCTCTCGCAAATGAGGAGAGTATGATTTTAAGTGTCGGTGTAATTTTCAGAAGGCAGATGAAATAGTATATAAGACACTACCCAGATATTTCGTCCTCATTTGGTGAGGACTTTAGATCTGGTTCCAGGTTTCCTATAGGCACAAGCACCTGTAGTTAATTACCCCTCTCAATGCTGAAAGAGAACTTTCGATTAAGGCTAGTCGTCAGATCACTGAATGCGTATCGTATAATAGCAGCATGCGGAGTTTTAAAATTTATAAAATTCTTCTGTATTAGCTTAAAGCGAATGGTTGGGGGAATGATGACGTTCTCGATCTAGATCCCATGATTCCGTCATCCCAAGCTGTCGTGGTCCTTAGTCTACTTAGTCAAAGGAGGTAGTCGACCCGACTTGACCGAAGGATCCTTATCAACAACACATGGGTTACGCCATCCAAGAAATCCTTGTAGACTTAGGGTGGTGTTTGTCTAAGGAGACAGACTTAAGTCTATCTTAGTTGATAGAGAGCTTTTTGCCTATCAGGTGTACCCTATGATTCACAACTCAAAGGGCAGAGCCATTAGGGAGCATACGAGCTACGATTGTGATCATAATATAATGGAGTTTACTGGCCAAACCACCCGATCAGAGGACTTTGATCGTAACTGCATCATTTGTGGAGTCTACTGGCCAAGCCACGCAGTCAAATGACACATGCCACATCCTTACTGACATGAGATTGATTGAGAGTGAACATTGTAGAACACTTGATTTGATATTAACTTTTGTGAGCTAGAGTTTTCTTAATTTGTGACCTCCGATAAATAATTACGGAAGGTGGATAGATTGAATTTTGTTTTAAGATTTTAATGATTGAATTTCATTTAAGCAATTTTTTAAATTGATACTTAATTTGAGTTAATTTGATTTGAAATTAGAATCACATTTTGATGGAAGTTTCTCCTTTAGTTGAAATAACCATTCACAACCATCATCGGGGTAGTTAATTGATTGAATCAAATATATTTGAGAACTTTAGATCATGTCAACTCTATTTAGATCCTAAGAGAAGATCAGATATATTTTCACATGACAGAATTAGCTTCTCAGATATTTTAAAAGTTGAAATTCTTATAAAAATTGGATTTTTAGGTTTTATTAACCCAGACCCGGTCCTAAGACCAAACCGGGAAGCAACCCATGCAGCATCCTTAGACACTTGAATTTAAACATTTGGCATATTGTCGGGGCCCATGCAGATGTATTTAAGAATATCTTAATTAACACATTTTGTTTGCTTGTACGATGCATTACGAATACGGTGGTGTAGAAGGCATTTTAAATTGTCCCAGTAGCTTACTAGATCCATTGGAAATAATATTTGATCGCCTCTCCTCTTTTTTTATCCAAAGTTGCCTAATCTTTGAACCTTCAATAGACTCATTTATATCCGTTAGCAATCCTCGAACTCATTAAGAACTCTATTCAATTTCTTTTTGATTCAATTCTTGTATTTAATAAGATAAATAACATGCTTCAAATATTTTCCAAGAATTCCTTGATCATGCCTATTTGCAATCTTTCAATTTCATTAGGAATCTCTTATGAATTCTTTGCTTTTCTTTAATTTACTTGGATATATTTGAAGAATATATCTTAATTCAAAGGGGATATTTTGTGCTTTGATTTGATGTTCATTCAAGATTTCTACTTTATTCGATATTAGGCCTAATTTTTAATTGTTCAATTAGTTTTATGATTACTTGTTTGTGAATTTAATACATTGTGTATTCAATAACAGGCTCTATTCATATAAACAAACATCAACTCTAATATCCCTAACTTTACATCAGACTTCATATTTAGTGAACAACTGGACTTCAAATTTATTATAAGTCTTTTTTAAGTTTGATATCAACCTCTCCAAGTTTCAACTAAGGATTGTTTAGTTTTGTGAAGTTTGAATAAAAGAGAACTCATTTTACCGCTTCAATTTAAACCACTGAGGATTACAATTAAAGTTTATGAGTTTAGTATCATCCATTAAACCCCATCATCACACTCGATTATTAAATTTAGATAAGGATGGGTTCCACATTATTTCCAACTCCTCATAAATAAGACAAAGAGGTGAGTGTCGGGGCCTTTCGTTTCATTCCACTTGTTTGAGGAGCTGGAGTGCTTGAAAGAGAGGGGATAATTTTTTAGTTCATATTTTTGGCGGGCTTTCAACTTTACTTAGATAAATCTTGTAAATGCTTTTTTACTTTTATTTCTCTTTGATTTGATATTTTACCTTTGTATTCATCATATGTCCTTTCTCTTCTTTTTTTATTTACTTTTAATTTTAAAAGATTTTCCATCCAAATTTATCTATGTTCCGGATTTTAGTCTAAATTTTAGCAAGATTTCGGCTCCCCTAACAATTTATTTGGATTACTCAGTACGCCCTTGTGGTGTTTTTATTTTTATCTTTATCTATCTTGAAAATATAAATAAAGACAAAAATACATGCTAGTTGGACACCACGTAGATCGTAGATGTACTTATTAGGGTAATCAGGTACGATATTGAGGAATGATATACTATCTCGAGAGATAGAAGTCATCATCCTACAATGGGCCTAATCACCTAATAAGAACTCCTAAGGACAATGGGTCTTCGAATGTACCAGAGATTCTTTCCCTACTTTACATGGAAAAGTAAAGTAGAGTTTATTTTAAACTAGGTCAGTTAAGTTTCCTATGGAGGCAAGTCCCCAAAGTTAATTACATCTTAAGGAATGAGATTCCTTAAGAATACTCTCGATTATGGTAATGATCATTGTCTCCAAAGATTTCAAAGATAGGACTAGCAAATTAGTTATTTTTGGAAGATTAAGTGGGATTGATCAAAAATAGGGAGTTATTATCGAAACCAAAGGGAGATAAGTAGAGGATGCTCACCATGCTAGGAAACCTAGCGAGCATCCTAAACTATCCTATAATTGGGCTTTATATTTTTGAAATTTGAAGAGAGTTAATTATTTGAGTTGAATTTTTATTAGAAATCTAGGGCTTATGATTCCATAATACAAGATCATGGAAATGCCTAAGAGGTGAGAATTTATGCTTGTAGCCCGCAAAAGGAAACAATCACTTCAGAACCTAAATCTAGGGAGCTTTGGCGAAGGCCAAGGTATGACCTAAATCTAAGGTGAAAATGGGTATATGATTTACCTCCACAAGAGAGGATAAACCACCCGGTAGACTTAACTTGGGGTGGTACTAACTCCCTTATGATTTTAAATACATGTAGGCAAGTCTTATGCTTTGTTAGATAGCTAAGCTATTATTTATTTTGAAAAGAGACTAAGTCCTTAAACACATTCCCTAAGAGACTAGATCATGAAGGGCATGAATAATGACCTAAATCTAATGCAAAATTTTGTTAAGTTTTAATTTGATTTTTGGATAATTCATTTCATACATGCTATGGGATTCATATGCCTAATGCATGAGAAATTAGTTATGGGAAAAAATCAGCAAGAAGGAGGTGTGTTTTCACCATGACTCTCAAAGGTCAAGCCATTTTCTCTGGCAAAGGTGGAAGCCCTCCATTAGCAAGAGTGAAGCAAGATGCCTTTTTATGCATGATGTGAAAGCATACAACATTTAGCTAAGGTGTTGCTAAATATTTAATTATCTTGATTTATGTCCTAGGCTTTAGATGAGATTATGAATTATTTAATTTCATTTTGAGTTGATTAATTGGATAGAAAATTTATTTTTTCTAAGAGCCTAATTGCATCCATGCCATTCATCAAAGCAATGAAGAAACTAAGAAAAATATGCCATCTTAATGCACAAGCTAAACAAACATCAAACAATTTTATAAAGCTAGCACAAAAGAATAAGATGTGGTCGACACATCAAAAGAAATGTGTAGGTAGCTCTACCCTTATACAACTTGGATTACAAATGAATAATTATAATTTAGAAAGAATTCATGTTATGGGGTCTTCATTCTTCATTTCTTCATTTCTTCTTTTCTTCATTTCTTTCTTTCTTTCTTTCCTTGACTTCTTTCCTTATTTTGTTGGTTGGGATATGGTTGCTCCAAATACTTCATATGGCGCATAAGATATGGTCTTATGACCAATGTTCACCTTAATTCCCTCCATAACATTCATTCCAAATCTTAACTGCAAAATTACATAAAAAAGAGAAAAATAAATCTAACTAAACCTGCAAAATAGAGATTAGCTAAACATACCACACAACCCAAGCATGTATAAGAATAATTTGGACTTAGCACCCCACACATGGGTAACCGAGTCCACATATTCTTGTTTGGATTATGCTTAGGTGTATAAGCAACCTGCACAATAAAAGTATTTATATATTTTTATTACAACGCCTCTTAAGCACAATCTCCTACAGAAGAAATGATTAGGCTAAGATTGCCCTATCATCCAGTCTACGCACATACACCCTAACATCCAGTCTAAAATTATTACATCATAAAACAAGATCACACATCAAACTATGGACTTAGCCTAATGTGTGTGCCATTTAAGGCTTGTGTGGCATGTCTTAGCTAGGCTTTAATGTTGAAATTTTCTAAGTGTGAAGGATTCAACCTAAAGGGTGGTTTTATTTAAGTGATTAGTTGTTTTGTCAATTTTATTTGATGATTTAATTTGGTTTGAATAAACCTACACTTAATTACTAAGTGTTGTTAAAAGAAGAAAAGCAAAGAGAGCTTCTCTTTCATCCCTACCTTAAGTAATTTCTAAGGTAGACTCATTAGTGATTTATTTAGTGAATGTTTTATTATGTGTTTTAATTATTATTAAGTTTAGATTTGCTCTAAATAAACCTATTCAATAAGAAAGGCATCTTAGGATTAATTAAGGTGAATTACTATCACATAACACAAAATAATTTTTTCTTTCCAACATGTATACCATGCATATGAATAAACCTAAGCATAGTTATATATGCAATCTTAGCACACCTTAATGATGAATGCAAAGAGATGTTTCTTAAGAAAATTTAAATATTTTATGAATGCATGTTTTTATTAAGTAGAAAATGGTGACTCTTTTATCCATTAATCAAATGCACATCTACATGTATGAAAGATATAAGTGAGTATGACACCATTGTTTTCTACACCAGGGATATAAGATACAAGACCTTCTTGGGGCTACTTAAAGCCTCGCAACCCCAGGATGTCCAAACTAATATACCACTTTTCTTAAATACATGTGCATGTACAAAAAGAAAATAAATGGACGAAGAATCATGTAAAATATTTTTGTTTGTTTGTTTGATTTTGGTTGTATCATTTACATGTGCAATATGAGGATCCTTCTTAAGTTATAACATCGAAGTGTATATGAATAGATTAAAGAAAGTGTTATGTTGTTTTCAAATGAACTATATACTTTGCAAATCCTATACAAACCTATGTTAAGAAAAGAGAAGAAAATGACATAATACATTTTAAGTTATAATCTCATGCAAGCTTATAAGTATTTATAAGTAGCATACCTTCATTTATAATCTTTAATTTATAGGTTTTGAAAATAGTTTTTGATTTAATAGTGATAATAGCCACTCATATTCTTACTTTAGCCAAAGCATGCAATTTGACATAAAGGAAACATTTCATTTATTTGATTTTTCAAAAGATATGAATGTATGATTTCATATGGAATACAACATATAACATGCTTGAAAAAAGATAAAGTGATGTAAGCATATGGCTTCATTCACCCTAATTAATTCCTAAAGATAATCTTATGGAATAAGATCATTTAAAGTGAATCAAAATTCCTTTTAAGGAGATTTTTATTTGTTTGAATTTGATTTTGTTTAGGCAATGTGAAAAGAGTTTGCTGATCCTAACCCATTTCCCCCATGTGTGAATTGATTTAGTTTAATTTTTAGAATAATTAGATTGATCTTTTTATATTTTGTTTAGGTTAAGGTGTGAATTAAGTCCATTAATTACCCTTTACCTACACCACTTTAACATAATTAACCAAACAATTATGAGCCAACATATGATATGCAACCACATAGAATTTAAATCAGTAATGCACCTAAGAAATAAAGGGGCCTAATTCAATTGGCTCATAATTATTGATTAATTAAGCGAAAGGGTTTTCACTAAGTACTTTCATAACCTCCCCACACATGTGGGTTGGAAATGATTTCCTTAAATTTACCTTAAGCTTTTGAACACCTAAGGATCTACCTAGTAAGAGATTGATTAATTCCAGATTAGTTTTGAAAGTTTGATTAATTAAGTAGATCATTAGTGGATTAATCCTTAATTATGTTTAGATTAAGGAAGAAAGGGATTTAGGGAATAACTTAGGGAAAATATCCCAAACCCATTCCAGAAACCTCCTCCTTATTTAAATAATGTTTAATTATCTCAATTAATGGATTAAATCACTATTCACATGCTTAATTACTCTTAATTATATTAAGATGATGATTAAGGGTTCATTAATTAATTTCCCTAATTAACTCATTAATAAATCCCAAAAAAATTAGTGGAGGCAGAAGTCATCCCACTAAACATGTCTGAGAAATTTGGAATTAATTATTGAAGTAATTAGGATAATTTAATTTTTAATAATTAAGGAAAATCCACTATTCAAAATCCATTAAACTTAATTTTATATTATTCCCCTTTGAATTATCTTTAAAATGAACTTGAGTTTGTATTTTTTGGATTTTTTTATATGTAGTTATTAATTTATGAAGTTTCTATGATTAATGAGTAATTAAATAACCTAATTAATTAACTAATCCCATTGACACCACGTGGACTGCTGACGCGACATGATTTCCACATAGCGTGATGGGATTCTTTATTTAAGTTGTCACATCTTGTGCCACATCAGCTGGTGGTGCAACGCACTTTCCCCTGGGCCGTCCGATCAAGGATCAGATGGTCAAGAATAAGCCCGTTGTTCTAATGGATTAAATCAAAGATCTAACACAATTTAATCAGGGCTGTCCATCTAAAATACACAGGATGGATGGCCCATGATTCATCTTTACCTAAGCTGCAAGAGACAGAGGCCATCCATCCTCCATGGCTTGATCTAAGCTCACTTGAGCTTGGATTAGGTAGAGATTCAATCCACACCATCAAGAAGCATAGGGGAGAACATCCAACGGCTAGATTTTAATGGGATGACAATACCCTTCACAAAGGATCAATCATTTTTCAATGGAGGATCAATTTTGAACAATACCTCTCTGAAGGTTATCACCGGCGCTTCCAATGAAGGAGGTAGCTTCGTCTAGTGGAGACGAAGCTCTGTTGAAAGTTTCAAGCCTTGATTTGAAGTGGATCTTCTAATTGACCAAGCTCCCCTCTAATGGATTGTGGCTTTGATCGAAATCCCCCTTCCCATGGCTTGGAGACTTAGGAAAAGGTTTGGGTGAGCTCGACTAGGTGCCTTGATGGTACTTACAAAGTGAATTGAGGTTTGATTGAGAATTGAGTGACTTGGAAATTCTTTAAGCCTCCCCTATTTTGGCTATGAAGAAAATCGAGAGAGGGAAATTCAAAGGAGCTCGAGAATGCTTGGGAAACTTTGAGAAGCTTACCTTTGATCCTTTGAGCTCAATCGAATGCCAGGAAGTTTATTTGAGTGGGAATGAGGGGGAGTATATCTCCCCCTCCTTGGATCAGATGACCGAGGCACCTTGCCATTTTGATCAATTTGAGGAGATTAATTGGGATGTTTAGGTTGTTAGGAGGTCCATATGCTTTGGTTTTGGCAGAGGACTGGAATGGAGGAGGTGCACATGTGCTAGGTGAGTGTAGGAGGTGATCCAAGTGGACAATTTTCATTAGAGGGGCTAGTTTGGCCTTAGGTTGGGTCATCGCTGACCCAAACCCATTGGGTCATGTTCACCACCCTCCTTGGTGTCCAAATGGTCAACTAGGAGGATGCCAAGGGGCCATGAGAAGGAATTGGCCAAATTTCAAGTGAATTTGCCCATAGGTTACCCTTTGACCTAAGGGTAAAATGGTCATTTGGCCTTGATTTTGATTTGGATAGATTTGAGATGTTTCAAAAATAGGTTGGGCCAAATTTCAAAGAAGTTAGAGTTGATATGATATGATTTGGCTCAAGTTTGACACATTTAGGTCAAAATGGGTCAACTTGGGTCAAGTTGACCAATTGGTCAAATTGGGTCAAACCATGGGTTATGTCAAGTTCAAATGATCATTTGAAGCCTATGGGTATCATTGGTTTGGTTTAATTTGATTTAGGTTTCATTTTGGTTCATTTAGGTTCATTTAGGTCAAATGGGTCAAGTTGACCAATTTGCCCATTTGACCCAATTAGGTTAGGTCATGGGTTGGTTTAGGCTTGGTTGATCATTTGAAATGTATTGCAAGCTTTCATTTCAATCAATTTTGGTTTGGTTTAATTTCAAATTGATTTGACCTTTTAGGTCAAGTTGGGTTCATGATCAATTGAGCTAGGTTGGGTCTAGTTGGCCAATTGAGGCTTCGGTCAAGTTCAACAAGTGAGTTAGAATGAATTTGACCCATCAGTTGCAATCAATTTGGCTTAGATCAAGATTTGACATATTTTGACTTTTTAGGTCAACTTGGGTCAAGTGGGCAATTGGGCTAGGTTTGGCTCAAAATATGACTTGGTCAAGTTCAATCATTGATTATGAATTTATTTAGATCAATGGTTTCAATTAATTTGGCCTATGGTGGATTTTGGATAGTTTAGGTTTCATTTGGGCTAAGTGTTGACTTGGTCAAAGATTAGGTTTGACTTAGTTTGACATAATTTGAGTGATTGATCATCCTAGGATGATTGTTACTCATAATGTGAGGCTTAGATGAGCTTAGTTCAATCCGATTTGGGTAGGATTAGAATTTGGCCCAAAAAGGTGCTTTAGGTCACTTTGGGTCAAGTGAGCCTAAGTGGGTCAATTGGCTTGATCAAGGCTTGATTCAAGTTTGGCTGAACTCACATATGGACTTATGATTGAAATATAAATCCAATTGCAAGTGATTTGGAGTTAAATTGGTTTTGATTCATTTGACAGTTCCAAGTTCAAAAGATGAACATAGGTTTAATTTGGGTTAGTTTGATTTTGGTTTGATGATTGAAGTTTATGTTTATATTTAGTTTGTGATTGAAGGATTGATTGTTTGGAGAGAAAATCCAAAGGTTTGGATTGATTTGAGAATGATTTGGTTAAGTTCAAGAATTTGACTTGAAAGGGTATATGTTAGATTTATGTTAGATTTGGATTTGAGTATTGAATTTAGTTTTTGTTATTTGAATTTATATTTCATTTATATTTGTGAATATAAATGAGAATATAAATAGGTTATGAGAAAATATTTTGAGTATGAAGTGATTTGAATTTGAGAAAATCAATTAAGTTGAAATTGATCTGAATTTGAAGTTGATTTGAATTTGAAGTTGGTTTGAATTTGAAGTTGATTTGAATTTGAAGTTTGACTTGAAAGAAGAAAGTAAGGATTTGATTTGAATATAGGGTAGAAGCAAGTTTGATTAATAAAGGAACTTATTCCTATGGCTAACTCTTCTAAGTCTCTAGGGTTAGGTTAAGTTTTCACATAATCACTAGAAGTGTATTAAGACTATGGGACTCTTAATGTTTAGAGGGGTCCTATGTCTAAGATGAAGAAGCTGAAAGCTCACTCCAAAAGTAAGATCAACAAAGGGTGCCCAATAGGTGTGTTGTGACTGACACGGCATACCACATGTATCGGTGTTGTCCGAAATGATTGACAACACCGAGCGATCATAAGCACTAATAGAAACAATCTTTTCCCAAACCTGAGGTGTAGAAGGAATCAAAAGCTTAGTGCACTGTTATTCTACTTATGCCTAAGACATAAGAGAGTGAAGGAGGAATCCACTAAGGATTAAGTATGTGAACATTCCACTAAGGGAAAAGGTTCAAGTCATCCACTGGGGGATGAGAGGTCTGATTTGATTTGCATCTCATTGGGAATAAATTTGATTTGATTTGTTGATTTATGATTTGGTGCTCCATTGGGATGAAAATGTGAACTCTCCACTAGGAGAGCAAGTTCAAGTCATCCATAGGGGATAAGAGGTTGTGAAATCCGCTAGGGGATTAGAATTCAAAATCCACTGGGGATGAAAATGTGAACTCTCCGCTATGGGAGCAAGTTCAAGTTGGATTGAATTGGTTCCATTGGGGGAACTAGAAAAATTTACATCTCACTGAGGAAAAGTTGATTGATTTGATTTGTTTAATTTGGTTTGATTATTTGATTTGACTCCACTAAGGAGGAAGGTTGAATTTGTTTCAGCTTTTAAAATTTGGATTTTGAGATGGACCATGCGGTTTTGATGGGACAGTAGGGGCCATGTTAATGGCATTGATTTACCAATCCAAAGGGGTAGTCTACTACATAGTAGGACTATCCAACCAAAGGGAGGCCTTTGTTGCGCTAGAAGAAAGCGTGTAGACTTATATCCTCCAAAGTAGGGATGAAGTTCATGATCTTCAGGTAATGGATTGAACCCAACCTTAGGCTGATTATTGAGTGAATGCCGCTGGGGGACTTAAATCAGCTCAAAGATAGTCAAAAATAATTTTATTTTTAATTATTTTTAATGGATTATTGATTTCCAATGGACTGCACTGAGTAGGGGCCATGTTAGCCTTAACCTACATTCAAATTTATCAATCCAAAGGGGTAACCACCAGGACTATCGACCAAAAGGCGAGGTTTGCAACTATCTAGAAGAAAGCATAGTAGACTTATATCCTCTAAAGTAGGGATTAGTCACTGGGGTGATTAGTTGGCGAGGCAATAGATTTAACTCAACCTTAGGCTGACTATTGAGTGAATGCTACTGAGGGACTTAAATCACTCAAAGATAGTCAAAATCAATTTTATTTTTAATTATTTTTATTAGATCCCATCGGTTTGCAATGGACTGCACTGAGTAGGGATTTTATTGGCCTTAACCTACATTCAGATTTACCAATCCAAAGGGGTAGTCTACCAACAACATATTAGGACTATCTGACCAAAGGGGCTACCTTTCGGTTTACAATGGTCAAGTTAAGAAGAAAGTGTAGGACTCACATCTTCCAAAATAAGGAACCACTGGGGTGATCGGTTGCTTGTGCAACAAATTGAACTAACCGTATTGAGTGATATAAATAAGCTCAAAGATAGTTAAAGTTAATTTCATTTTAATTATGATGGATCCCATCGGTTTTGTGATGGACTTGAGTAGGGGCATGTAGCCTTGATCTAACATTTACCAATCCAAAGGGAGTAGCTTCCCAGAGAACTATCCAACTAAAGGTGTCTTTGGTTTGTAATGGTTAATTGAGAAGAAATCAGACTCACATCTTTCTTGAATAAAGACCAGGAGATTAGGTAACATGTCAACCTAGGCCTCTGATTTGATCATGCTAGAAAGAATGCATAGTAGACTTACATCTTCCAAAGCGAGATGACTACCGGGGTAACTTGTTTGTGAAAAATAAATTGAACGACTTAATGGTGACTACGGAGAGAATGTCGACCCGGGGATTTATCTCAACTCAAGTGTAGTCAGGCAATTCCTATAGGGAGTTCTGCTGACACTGCCCTAAAGATAGGATGCTTGCTTAGGAAAGGGCCACTAGGGGTTTGAATTCCTAATCCTCAAGCAAATAGATTGTTTATTTTGTTTTGTTTGTTTGTCATAGACCTTGTTGGTTCGTGAGAGATCATATTGAGAAGGAGCTTATATTGCTAGATCTCATTTATTGAAGGGAGAATCTATGCATCGAACAAATTCTCCAACCCAGTGTACTAGGAAAGGGGCAATCCAAAGTAACGGGTAGAGTCTAAATGTAAGATGTGATCCAAGTAGAGTGCATAGCCACTTAGGGCTTTATCCAAAACCCTAGAGGAGATAATATCTATAGGTGTTTGATGGCTAACTTAAGAAGAAAGCATGGGGACTCACATCTGCCAAGAGTGGTGTATCCACCGGGTGAGTCGCTGTCAGCATAATGAACATCAAACAACCTAAAGTGCTGATTGGATTGCAATAATTAGTCTAGAAAGCATTGGGACTCACACATCCTCCTTAGGAATTGATTTGGGATAATATCTTACTCGATAAGTGTTATCACTAGGTGACTCTTGGTGAATGTCCCTGGGAGACTTATATCAACTCAAGAGTAGTCAAGAGGAAAGGAACCATTGGGGGACTTATCCTAAACCTCAAATATACTCAATGTAGTTAGTGCATGATATCTAGTTCAAGAAGAAAGCGTGTTGGCTTACATCCTCTTAAACAAAGTCACCATGAGGTAGCTTACTGGCTAAGCAGTGAAGCCTACCAAATTAATAAGGAGCTCATTGGTTTGCAATGGTCAAGTCAAGAAGAAAGCACAAGGACTCACATTTGCCAGACAAATAATCATTGGGGTGACAGACTACTAAGGTAGCATGTCAGCCTGACCTAGAGTAGCTAATGAGTGAGTGCCACAAGGGGCTTGCTCCCACATCAAAGTAGCCCAAGATAAAAGATATGTGCAATTTTTGTTTGTGTTTATGTAAGAAGGAATAGGATGCCTCTTGGGTTCTCTTACACCTATCCTAAAACACATAGAAAATTGATGAAATGGTGCCATGAATGGCAGTTGTGATCCCACTAAGAAAGGATGCCGCTTGGGTTCTCTTATACCTAACTTTGTTATGCTAGTCAAAATAGGATGCCTCTTGGGTTCTCTCAAACCTATTCTAGTGGCACTAGGGAATTGTGATTAATTGTGCTCATGTTATGAAAGTGGGATAGGATGCCTCTTGAGTTCTCTTACACCTACCCTAAACACGTCGTGGTGAATTCGCGAATAAGTAGATATCACTTCGAATGAAGAGAAGATTTTGATGAATTGGAATGAAATTTTGTTCTTTTGATTTTTTTTGAAACATGATTTTATGGATAATATTTTTTCAAATAGAGCCCATTAATTGGAAGCATCGGGTGTTCCCCTTTACAATCAATAAACTGATAAGATCCTCCTTGGTAGGCCTTCTTTATGACAAAAGGGCCTTCACAAGTGGGTTCAAACTTGCCTTCCATCTTTCGACAGGCAATAATTGGTCTCCTTAGAACTAATACAAGCTCTCCTACTTGAAAAGCTTTAGGGTGTACTAGTTTGTTGTGAGCTTGAATCATTTTGGCTTTGTATAACTCGAGGTTCTGGCATGCCCGTAGGTGTCTCTCCTCCAAACCTTCGAGAACTTTTAACCATAACTTGGCATTCTGCTCTGAAGTAATCTTACTACCCATTGCTATCTTAGTGATGGGAGTTGACCATCTAATGGTAGAACATCTTAAAATCCATACACTAAGGATAATAGGGTATATTGAGTTGGAGTTCTATATGTGGTGCAGTAGGTACATAAGGCTTCAACCAATTGCTCATGCCACTATCGGTTATTATCGTTGAGTGTCTTCTTTAGTATCTGGATGAGAGTTTTGTTGAATGCTTATGCTAGGCCATTTGCCCTGGGTTAGTAGATAGTGGAGTATCTTCAATCTATACTATGTCTCTTGGCAAAGTTGTTGATCTCGGTGCTATTGAATGTAGTACCATTATCGGATATAATTTATTGAGGCACCTTGAACCCATATACGATATGGTTCTTGAAAAATTAGTACATCGGTGTGACTTCTTTGAGTGGATCACCCACTTGGAAAAGTAGTCGATGGCAGCTAGAATGAACCAATGACCCTTGGAAGAAGGAGGATCGATAGGACCCACTATGTTGGTACCCCAATACTCAAATGGCCATGAGGCCAATGTAGGATGTAAAATATTGGGTGGTTGATGTAGGACCACACCATGTACCTGACACTGATGGCATCTCCTAGTCACTTTAATGCAATATGTGATCATCGAAGGCCAGTAGTATCCTAGTCTCTTGATCTTTGCTTTCATCTTCAGACCAGATTGATGCGCTCTGCATAGACTTGAGTTTACCTTGATCATGATCTTATGGGTTATTTGATCAAAAAACGATTAAGGTCCATGAGAGCATAGGAGAGAGCTCTCTACTTCATCATGGCTTGTGATTTCTCTTAGGTAGTTTGTGGTGTTCAAATCTATGAATGGTTGCCTCTCGCTCTTAAATTATATTGGCAATGACAACCTCCCCTTCAAGGAAAGTCTCGATGAGTTTCAATAGGACTTATCTATTTTTGGACCCTTATTGGAATGTACTCATCTTCGATCATGCCAATTCCTTGGCAAGTTTTAAAGGCATATGTACATTCTCTCAGGAACCTTATAGATGGTCAAGGATTTACCACTTCATGGTATACTAGTGGAAGTGATGAAGCTTAGGTTTTAGAACCTTATGAGACCCAGCAATCTGGTTGATAACCAGCTGAGAATCCCCGTATATGTTGATGCTTTTGATACTCACTATAATAGCTAACTCTAGACCGGCAATCAGAGCCTCATACTCGGCTTCGTTGTTGGTGCATAGATTGAAGAGATAGTATGAGAATCTCATCACATTATGATTTGGAGTTAAGAGGATAATTCCTACCCTTGGCTTTCTTGAAAGAGTAGATCGTGGTTCTTCTCCTTTATGAAAGGAAGCCGCACTATCAAAATACATCTCCCAATGGCGATTGTCAACCTCCCTTAAGTTCATGATTTGTTCATCAGGGAGATCATCACTAAGTAGAGAATCAACAAGAAGTGGGTGTCTTTGAAATCAAGTGCCTTTCATGAATACAAATGTAATATCAAACTATTAGAGAATCATGACCAATGTGCCAACCATTGATAACGTTGTATGTCATGAGATACTATGGATTGAAATCAAGTTCACTTTATGAGAAAGCATATAGTGTCGTAGCTTTTTGGATGCAAAGATTAAAGCTAGGTGTTGATTTATAAATTCCTGTAGAGAGTCACCTTCAAATCTATGGGGAGAAATGAAAGAGGCAAGACACTATAAAAATTTATCTTTTTAGGATGTCACGTAGATCCACAGATGTACTTATTTAGTTGATCGATTACGTCATCAAAGAATAGTGTACTATCTTGAAAGATAGAAGTCATTACTCTTTAATGGACCTAATCACCTTAATAAGAACTCTAAGGGATGATGCATATGTAGAGATTCTTCCACTACTTTATATGAAAAAGTAAAGTATGGTTTATTTTAAATCGGGTTCGTTAAGTTCTCTACGGGGGCAAGCTCCCATAGTTAATTACATCCTAAGAAATGGGGATTCCTTAATAAAACTCTCAATTAAGGTAAATGATCATTGTCTCTGAAGATTTTAATAGGAAATACTATCAATCGATTGGTTTGTGTTTAAATATCAAATGGGATTGATCAAAAGAGGGAGTTATTACCGAAGCCAAAATGAGAGATAAGTAGGAGATGCCCACGATGCTAGGAAACCTAGCTAGCATCTCAAACTATCATATTATTGGGCTTTACATATTAGAAATTGATTTACTTTGTTTGAGTTATATTTTTCATTAGAATTTTAGGACTTAAGATTTCTTAACAAAAGATTAAGGAAATGCCTAAGAGGTGATGAATTATGCTTATGGCCCACAAAGGGGAGAAGCAACCATAGAACCTAAATCTAGGGAACTTTGGTGAGGGCCAGAAGCACATCCTAAATCTAAGGCAAAAATAAGTAATTGGTTTGCCTCCACAAGAGAGGACAAACCACCCAACAGCTTAGACTTACAACCACTTGGGAGTGGCCGCCACCTAACTCCTCCTATGATTTTAAATATATGTAGGCAAGTCTTTATGCTTATGTAAGATACCTAAGATGTTATTTATTAGAAAGAGACTAAGTCCTTAAACTCACTCCCTAAAGAGACTAAATCTTGTAAAAGGCCTGCTTCAGATAACCTAAATCTAATGCAATTCAAATTTCACTTTATTTCATTTTGGACAATTATTTTGACTCAGGCTAATAAGATTTTTATGATTAATGCATGAGAAAGAATATTATTGGCCAAAATCAGTGAGAAGGGAGGAGATGAGTTTCCACCATGGCTCTCAAAGGTCAAGCTGAGTTTCTTTGGCAAAGGTGAAAACCCTCCAATCAAGAGTGAAATAAGATGCATTTATGCATGACATTATAAAGAAATGCTCATCCAATTAAGGGGTTGCTAATTCTTTTATCTTGATTTTAAACTAAAGCTTTAGGTGAGGTTATGAGTTGTTTAATTTTTATTTGAGTTGATAAGTTTGGTAAAAGATTTATTTTTCCCAAATGAGCCTAATCTACATCCAGGCCATACATAAAGCAAGAAAGAAATTAGGAAAATTATGCTACTTAATGCAAAAGCTAAATGAATCATCAATCAATTTATAAAGCTAAACGTAAAAAGAATAAATGGCCATTGTGGTAGGCATTATACAAAGCTAAATATTTATATTTTATTTATAATGCTTAAAACAATCATGAAAAAAATAATTAGGCTTTAAAACATCTTCCATTTATTCTTCAAAATCTTTATAAATACTTATCACAAAACAAAATAAACATCAAACCATCATCACCAAACCTAAATGTGGTTAAGTAATAATGTACTTTGAAGATTATGTAGTATATGCTAAAACTTTAATTAAATTTTAAAGTGTAAAAGAACATATTAACTTAATTTCCTTAGTTGTTTAAGTTTGGTTTTATGTTTTAACAATTAATTACTAAGTTATGAAAAAAAAGAGAAGAAACTTCTCTTTCCTTTATCAACAAAATTTCTAAAGTAGGTTCACATTTTTTAGTTTCATTTAAGAATGTTTTTTTTTAATCTTTTAATAATCTAAGTTTAATAAAATCTAAACAAACTATTTAAAAAGAAAGGCATTTTAAGATTAAATAAAATGAATCAAAATTCACATAAACACATTACTATTTCTTTAACATATATAACATGCATATGGATGGACTAAGCATATTATAACATGAAAATAATATTAACACATTTTATGATGCATGCTAAGTAATCATTTAAGAAAATTTAGAGTTGAATATGCATGATTTTTTTTAAGTAGAAAGATTTTTTATCAAAATACATACATATTACATGAAAGTAAGAAAGGCATAAATTGAGTACAATGCCATTGTTAAAGTGTAAGGTACAAGACCTACTTAGACTACTTAAATCCTCACAACCTGTGTCTAAATATACCACTTTCCTTAAATACAAACATGTATATAAGAAATGAAATAAAAGAAAATGCAAAAGTTGTTTAATGGATTCATTTTGTTTATGCAAAATATGCATGCTAGTATAGGGAAACCTTCTTAGGTGAGGCATAGGGATGAATGGGGTATGGAATTAAGTAAGTGTTGGGTTCTTTTCAAATGAACCTACATCTTACTTCAAAAAACTACTAACATAAAAGAAAGAAAACCTCTAAGCATGACTTTATAAACATAATTATAATTAAGTAGCACACTTTCAGATTTAGTTTGATTTATGTATTTTGAAAATAATTTGAATTAGTAGTGATAATAGCCACTCATATTTTACTTTAGCCAACACATGCATTTGACATAAAGTAAAAATTTCATTTTAAAATTTAAAATGAAATTATGAATGCATGAAATCACATGACAACTTAACATGTTGGGAAAGATCCAAAAATGAAAGCATGTAAACAAACTCACTTCACTTAAATCTAAAGACATTCTTATAGAATAAGAAAGTTAATAAATCAAAGTGAATTTCAAAATGATTTTTTTAGTTTGAAGTTTGATTTAATTTTGAAAGATGAGATGAGTTTGCTATTCTAACCCATTTCACATGTGTTTGATATTTTTTGTTTAATTTTTAGATAATTAGATCCATTTTATGTGTTGATTAGGTTAAATTATTAATTAAGTACTTAATTAACACTTCACCTTAGAAGAATTAACTAAATAATTATAATGAGATGACATAAAACCACAGAATTTAAATTTTTCAATGCACCTAATAATAAAAAGGCCCAATGCAATTTGGCTCACTTAAAGTTAATTAAATAAGGGGTTTAGCTTAAGTAATTTCAAAAATACCCTTTACATGTGAATTGATTTGATTTCTTAATTAAACTTAGGCTATTAAACACCTAAGCATCTACCCAAGGTAGATTAATTAAGTTTGAAATTTTTTAGAATTTTTTAGAAATTGATTAAGGGAATTAATGAATTAACCCTTAATTAAGAGGGATTAAGGAGAGAAAAGGGGTTTAGGGGGGAAATTCCCAAAATTATTCCATAAACCTCCTATTTGATCTTAATCAACCTAATCATAGGATCCACTAATCTTAATTATCCCAGTATGAAAGGATAAAATTAATAATTACTCTTCAATAAATCCCAAGAAAATTAGGGGAGAGGTCATCCCTAAAATGTACCCAATAAATTTGATTAATGACTTTTAAAAGTAATTAGCAAAATAAATTTCAATAAAAATTCAAAATCAATTTAAAACCATCAAAATTAATTTTAAAATATTTCCGGTTTAAAATATTTTTATTTCATTTTTAGATAATTTTTGATCATGGATTAGAAATTAATAAGCATTTTAAATCAACTTTCACAAGCGAAGTACTTTAAACATGGTGGATGGCGTCCCTTTTTTTTATAAGGATGGTTTCATGTTAAATAATGTCCATTTTAATGGGATGGATGTAGATGAGCAAGTTCTTCCCTTGATCAACAAGCGTCCATGATCAAGGGAAGATCGATCAGCATGAAATCACCAAATTCAACCCACCATCTAAGATGAGCAAATCTTTCAAAATAAATTAGAAATTCTCTGGTGATGAGGTAGCTTCCTTGACTGATTCCTTGGGTTGGTGGACCACACCTTTACTTTCTTTGAGCATTTTCTCTCCTTGTTGGGAACTCAAATGGAGCTTGGTGGTCCTTGAAGTGTTGAGGTGAAGTTTTGGTGTGGAAAGTTTGAAGTTCAAGTGAGCTCCCTACTGTGGAGAATGAGAAGATCATTCAAATCCCTCTTAGAAGCTTGGGATGGCTCTCTTTTTCCAGCTCTTTAGGTTGATCAATTGAATGATGATTAGGTTGAATTAGAGTAATGGTGACATCTCCTTGCATTTGATCCAATTGAGATTGGAGGTTTTTAATATTTTGGTATGCACATGGTGTTTGATCCAAGGAGTGGATTTAACCTCCCATGTGCCTTAATTTGAGCTTAGGGAGTTTGAAATTTCAATTTTTGACTAGGTTGTGGGTTTGGTCTAGGGACCAAATGGCCAAACCCATTATTGCACTCATCTTAGGTCCTTGAGCTTTTAGGAAAGCCTCAAGTGATGAAGAGGTATGACCAAAATTCCATGGATTGCCAAAATTTGTTCTATGGCCTAGGGGTAGGATGACATTTGCTATTTTTTTTCCACTTTGGACATGTATGTGGTGAAACTAGGTTTGGCCAAGTTTCATTGGATTTGGAATCCATTTGATAGGGTTTGGCTCATGTTGACCCATTTAGGTCAAAATGGGTCAACTTGTCAAGTTGAATAGGTCATTGGTCAAACAAGGGTTGGGTCAAGTTCATATGACCATTTGAAATATTTTGGTGCTTTGGTTTGATTCAATTTGGATATGATTTGGTTTGGCTCATATGACTTCATTTAGGTCAAATGGGTCAAGTTGACCTATTTGACCCATTTGACCTATTTGAGGTCAAGGGTAGGTTTAGGTTAGGTTAGTCATATGGAGTGGATTGGTATCTTTGTTTCCAATCAATTTGGGTTAAGTTCAATTTGGCTCAACATGACCCCTTTAGGTCATGTTGGGTCTCTCAATTAAGGGGTTGGGTCTAGTTGGCCAATTGAAGCTTTGGTCAAGTTCCCCAAGTGATTTGGAATGAACTTGACCCATTGGTTTCAATCAATTTGGCTTAGATCAAGTTTTGACACATTTGACCCTTTAGGTCAAATGGGTCAACTTGTCAAGTGGGCCAATTGGGCTGGGTTAGGCTCAAATGTTACTTGGTCAAGTTCAAACATAGGTCATGAGTGAACTTAGATCAATGGTTTCAATCAATTTGGCCTATGGTGGAATTTGGCTATGTTAGGTTTCATTTTGGGTTAAGTGTTGACTTGGTCAACCCTTAGGTTTGACTTGGTTTGACCCAATTTGATTGATTGATCATCCCATGATGATTGTTGATCATGATGAGGGGGATATATGAGTTTGGTTCAATCCAATTTGGTTAGGATCAAAATTTGGCTCATAAGGTACTTTAGGTCACTTTGGGTCAAGTGAGCCTAAGTGTCAAATGGCTTGGTCAAAGCTTGATTTGAAGTTGATTGATCTTGTATATGGACTTATGATTGAAATATAAATCCATTTACAAGTGGTTTGAAGTCAAATGGTTTTGATCCATTTGAAAATTTCATATTCAAAGGAAGAATTTGAAAGGTTTTGGGGTTTGATTTTTGATTTGATTGATTGAAGTTTGGATTTATATGAGCTCATTGTAGGGTTGATTGAATGAGAGAAAATCAAAGTTTGGCTTGATTTGAAAGTGATTTGAAGTTCAAGATTTTTTGAAAGCTTTGATTGGATTTTGAGTTAATTTGAGTTTGATTTTTGGAATAGGTTTTGATCGTTTGAATTTATATTTCATTTATATATGTGAATATAAATGATGATATAAATTGATCATGGGAAAATTCCAAGAATTTGAAGTGGTTTAATCAATATTTAGGTTAAATCCATTAAAGGGAATTTAAAGGATTAAAGGAAATTTTTAAATTAAAACTTAATTTTTGAATTGGATTTGATTGTTATATTTATACTTCATTTATATATGGAATATAAATGAGAATAAAAAAGTTTTGAGAAAATCCTATGAGTTTGAATAGGTTTGATGAAGATTTAGGTTAAATCCATTAAAGGGAATTTAAAAGATTTAAGGAAATTTTAAATTAAAATTTAATTTTTGCCTTTGATTGGATTGATTTATATTTATTTTTCATTCATATATGATAATATAAATGAGGATATAAATAAGTTTAGAGAAAATCCCATGAATTTGAATAGGTTTGATTAAGGTTTATGATTGATTTTGGCTAAGTCCTTTAATGGAAAATTAAAGGGACTTAAGAAAATTTTCATGATTTTAATTTTGAGTTTAGTTTGATGATTTGAATTTATATTTCATTTATATGTGAATATAAATGAGAATATATATGGATTATGAGAAAATCTCAAAGATTTGATTTGGTTTAGATCATAATTTTGGTTAAGTCCTTATGGGAAAATTAAAGACTTAGCAAAATTTGGACTTAGGCAAAATTTAGGCTTAGGAATTTTTGATGGATTTTGATCATGGGTTTTAGTCATAGATTTCAATCATGGATTTCAATTATATGGAGTTGATTTGAGTCATGAAAAAATCAAATAGAATTGATTTGGAGTTTGACTTGAAGAAGGAAAGTGGAATGGTTTAACAAAGGGGGAGAAATTTTCTAACACCCAAGGCATGACCTACTATGGCTAACTCTTCTAAGTCTTCTAGGGCTAGGTTGAGTGTCCACTAATCACTAGATGTGTCTTAAGATGAAGGAACTCTTAAAGTCTAGAAGTCCATATAAGATGGAGGTTGAGAGCTCATTCTAAAATGAGGTCAACAAAGGCAAATAGGTGTGGTGTGGTGACAAGAACACATTGGTGTTGACGAAATGATCAACAACACCAAAATCACAAGCACTAGAAACAATCTATCCTTAACCCAAGAAAGAAACTAAAGCTTAGTGCAATGTGGCTCTACTTATGTCCAAGACATAAGAGAGAGGGAAGAAATCCACTAAGGGATAGAGTGTGAACCTTCCATTAGGGAAGCAGGTTCAAGTCATCCACAAGGGGATGAGAAGTTTGATTTGATTTGAATCTCACTAAGGAGAAAAGATTTGATTTGAGTTCCATTAGGGAAGATGGTTGAATTTGTTTCAAATCTTGTTAGGTTTAAATTTTTTGGATGACCCCTATTGGTTTGCAATGGGTTGTACTGAATAGGAGCCATGTAGGCTAAGACCTAGCTCAGATTTACTAATCCAAAGGAGTAGTCTACTAAACATTTAGTAGGACTAATCAACCAAAGGGATGCCTTTCAGTATGCTACAGCTGTACTAAGAAGAAAGTGTAGTAGACTTACATCCTCCAAGTAAGAACCAGCTGCTGGGTAATCTATTGGCAAGGCAACAGATTGAACCCAACCTAAGGATGACTATTGAGTGAATGCCACTGGGGGACTTAGATCAACTCAAAGATAGTCAAGATTAATTTCATTTTTATATTTGTTTGTTTTGATTATGATGGATCCCATATGTTTGCGATGAACTACACTGAGTAGGGGCCATGGAAGCCTATACCTAACTCAGATTTGTCAATTCAAAAGGAGTTGTCTACCAACCACAAGGTAGGACTATCCAACCAAGGGAAAAATGCCTTTTGATATACAATGGCAAAGTTTTAAGAAGAAAGCATGGGAACTCACATCTTCTAGAAAGAAGGAACCATTGGGGTGATCAGTTGCGTTGGGCAACAAATCAAACCCGACCTAGGGCTGACTATTGAGTGAATTACACTAGGGGACTTAAATCAAGGATAGTCAAATTTGATTTCTTTTTTAATTTGTTTTGATGGATTCCATTGGTTTGCAATGGATCATACTGCGAAGGAGCTTATAGAAGCTTAGACTAATAGATACTAAAGGGTAGCTTCTGATGGGGAAATATCCAACCAAAGGGTGCTTTCGGTTTGCAATGATCAATTTAAGGAAGAAAGCTGGAGACTCACATCTTCCAATAGAAAGACCAGGGTGATGGTTGCTTTGGCAAATCAAACTCGACTGGGTTGCTATGATTGCGACAATCATGCTAGAAAGAATGTCATGGTCTTATATCTTTAGCGAATGATTGTGGGGTAACTTGTGGAAAATAGATTGAACCCAACCTATTTGAGTGAGTACCGCAGATTTATCTCAACTTAGGTGGTCAATTCTATAGGAGTTTCTTGACACAGATAGGATGCCTACTTGGGAGAAGGGGCCCTTTGGGTTTGAATTCTAATCAAGCATTAATTTTGTTTATTTATTTTTGTTTATCAGAGTTTGTGGGGATCCGAGAAGCTTAAATCAACCTAGATCTATCTCAGATTTACTGAACCAAGGGAAAATATGTGCATCCGCTAAAAAAATTTTTCAACCACAAGGGTGGCTACTAAGAAAGGGGAACTGTCCAATCCAAAAGTAACCCGGTGTGTCTAAATAAGGACTTGATCCAAATAGAGTGCCCACGGATGCTAAGGGGTTTAATCCAACACCCTCAGAAAATGACATGGTAGTCATATCCAATAGGTATTTGATGTCCAACTCAAGGAGAAAGCACGAGGACTCATATCAAGAGTGGTGTACTCAGGGTGAGTCCTTGTCGACATAAAAAACATCAACCAACCTAAGGTGCCCATATTTGTAATCCAGGAAGAAAGCTGGGACTCACATCCTCCTATAGTGGAACTAACTGGGATAGTCTATCTTGACAGGTGCTATGACTGAAATCTATTGACTTATATCAACTCATAAGTAGTCAAGAAGGATGTAGCCTCTGGGAGACTTATCCTAGACCTAAAATATACTCAACCTAGTTAGAGCATGATGGCTAGTTCAAGAAAAAAGCACGGGGACTCACATCTTCTTAAATGAAGTCAACATGAGGTAGCTTGGTGAAGCATAAAACTATCATACTAAAAGGTGCTCTTTGCAATGGTCAAGTTAGGAAGAAAGCTGGGGACTCACATCCTCCAATAATGACCCGGGGTGACATACTAGCAGGTAGCATGTGACTAGAGCATAATGAGTGAGTGCCATAGGGCTTGCTCCCACATCAAAGCTTCGAGATAAAAGATTTGTGTTTATTGCTGTGCATGTGTCAAAAGTAAAAGGATGCCTCTAGGGAACTCTTACACCAACCTTAAAACACACTGGGGAATTATGAAATGATGCCACGGATGGCAACAAGATGCCTACTATGAAAGGGTGCCTCTTGGGTTCTCTTACACCTATTCTAAAAGCATCAGGAGATTGTGTTTGTGTTGTGAAAGGGGATAGGATGCCAGGGACTCTTACACCTACCCTAAACATGTCACGCGTGATTTAAGACAAGCAACAACACTTGAAAGAAGAGAAGATTTGATGAATGGAATCTTTTTTATTAATGATTATTTTCAAACAATTTCATGGGTAATATTTCTTTAGATAGAGCCCATTAATTGGAAGCATCGGGTTCCCCTTTATAATCAATAAGTTGATAAGATCCTCCTTCGTAGGCCTTCTCTATGACATAGGGGCCAAGTGGGTTCAAACTTGCCTCCCATCTTTGGGGGAATTTGGTCTCCTTAGGACTAACACAAGTTCTCCTACTGAAAGACCTAGGGGACTAGCTTGTTGTGAGCTTGAATCATTTTGGCCTTGATTGAGGTTTTGGATGCGTGGCGACTCCTCCAAACCTTCGAGCTCTTCTAACAAATTTGCATTCTGTTCTATAGTGATCTTGTTACCCAATGCTATCCTTAGTGATGGGAGTTGAACTTTTAGAGGAAGAATGGCTTTGGACCCATACACTAAGGAAAATAAGGTAGACTGAGTTGGAGTTTGATATATGGTGCGGTAGGCCCATAAGGCTTCAATCAACTACTTGTTCCACTATCATTTTTTGTCATCAAGAGTCTTCTTCAGTATCTGGATGAGAGTTTTGTTGAATGCTTCCACTAAGCTATTAGCTCTAGGGTAGTAGATGGTGGAGTATCTACAATCTATACCATGTCTTCTGAAAAAATTGTTGATCTTCATGCTTTTGAATGCAGTACCATTATCGGATATAATTCATCGAGGCACCCCAAACCTATATACATATGGTCCCTGAAAATTTGAAGCACATGGTGAGCTATGACCTCTCTGAGTGGGATGTCTTCTGCGCACTTGGAAATGTAGTCGGTAGTAGCTAAGATGAATTGATGCCCCTTGGAAGAAGGAGGATCGATCAGACCTATAATGTCGGTACCCCAACACTCAAATGGCCATGAAGCCAATGTAGGGTGTAGAATGTTGGGTGGTTGGTGGAGGACCACACCGTGCACCTGACATTGATGGCATCTCTAGCTACATCCATGCAATGTAATCATAGAAGGCCTAGTATCAAGTCTTTTGATCTTCATCTTCATCTTTGGATGACTCCATAGATTTGAATGTACCGTTACAATGCCATGGGCTTCATGTTTGTCTAAAATGTAACCACATTTGGTTACGACATAGGGTGCCATCAACAAGAGCATAGGGAGCTCTCTATTTCACGATGGGCTTGTGATTTCTTGAGGTAGTTTATCGGTGTTCAAGTAATCTATGAATGGTTGCCTCCAATCCCCTCTTTATCCATTTTGGCAATGACAACCTCCCCTTCAAGAAAGTCTCGATGAGTTCAACATCAATAAGGGATAAGACTTGTCTATTTTGGACCCTTATTGAAATGGACTCATCTTGACATATCTTTCATGGCATCTACTCACTTGGCCGAAGCTTGATTTGAGAACTTGGTAGGACTTGGCAAATCGGTTGATGACAATGAGAATCCCAAAGATGTTGATGCTCTTGACACGATAGTGATGGCTAACTCTCGGCAATCAAAGCCTCATACGCTTTGTTGTTGGTGCAGGGTTGGAAAGATAGTATGAGAATCTCATCACATCAGTTTGAGTTAGAAGAACTATTCCCTTTATTTCTGGGAGAATAGATCATGGTGCTTCACCTTTAAGAAAAAGAAGCACCATCAAAATACATCTCCCATGGCGGTTCGGCCTCCCTAAGTTCATGATTTGTTCATCGGGAGATCATCACTAAGTGGAGAATCAGAAGTGGGTGTCTTTGCTAGAAATCGCTAGTGATCTTTTTATGAGGGTACAAATGTGATATCAAACTAGAGAATCATGGACCAATGACAAATCGGAAAAAGCATTGGTCTGTCATGAGATACTTGGATTGGTTTAGATCAAGTTCACCTTATGAGAAAGCATATAGTGCCATATCTTTTGAGATGCAAAGATCAAAGCTAGGCAATGTTTCTTAATAGGTGGATAGTTTGATTTATCAGGGATCAGATGATGCCTGAGGTAGTAGAGTGCACTTTCCTTTCCCTCATCATTGGCTTGGGCCAATAACCCGAGAGTCATCAATCAGCGGTGTATAGGATGAGTGGCTTTGCGGGATAGAGCTTAGCGGCTTCACCAAGTACTCTTTGATGTCTTGAAGCATGTTGGCACTTGTCATCCCACTTGAACTTGGCATCCTTTTGACAAGTGTCTAGAATGGCTTTCATCTCCCATAGGTTTGAGATAAAGCATCTTAGATATACACCATCCTTGAAAGGATCTGAGTTGAGTTAAACTCTTAGGAGGTGGCATTTCTAAGATAGCTTTAATCTTTTCAGGATCTATTTCTATTCCCGTGTCAAACAACAAACCCAAGGAATTTCTCACGGTCAATGCACACTTGATTCATTTTAAGGTTATATTATCTTAACCATTCAAGTCAAGAGAGGTGGTCTTCCTTTTCTAAGTTTTACTACTAGATCATCAACATAGCACTCAACCTGATGATGGATGAGTTCATTGAAGATCTGAGTCATGGCCTGTTGGTATGTAGCACCAGTATTTTTAAGGCCGAAAGGCATGACCCTATAATAGAAGATTTTGATTGGGGTTCAGAAAGTAGTATTTTTTTCATCTTTAGGAGACATCTTGATTTGGTTATAGCCATCCATGAAAGAGAAGACTACAAGAGATGAGGTAATGTCCACCATTAATTCTGATATAGGAAGAGGAAACTCATCCTTATGACATGCCTTATTTAAGTCCCTAAATTGAGCAAATATATTTGGCCATTCTTCTTCTTAATTGGGATGACACTAGCTAACCAGGTAGGATATTTTTCTTCCCTGATGAAACCAACATCGATTAGTTTCTTGACTTCAGAAATGACATGTTGTTCAATTTCTAATCGCATGCATCTAGGAGCTTGCTTAATAGGGGTAACGTTAGGGTCTATTGCTAGCTTGTGGACTACATTAGGGAATGTCAGGCATTTCTTCATAACTCCATGTGAAGCGGTCTTTAAACTCATCAATAGCCTAACTAAGTCATTGGTTTCTTCTTCATTCAAATGGCGATGTATGTCGGTGAGGATTTTCTTTTATCCCAGGATTTCTTTAAAGCTTGTTGAATGAATCTCCTCTTCAAATTCGGTGCCTCTTTGACTTGGAGATCATCTGGATCATCGAGTTTCTAAACACACATTCTCATAAGAGTTGGGGATGTGTGAGAAGAACTATCGATTCCAAATGGTTGGTAACTAGGCAATAATCTTCATCATCGACAGACCTTATCAAATCTAGTCTACTCTTGATTGCTTCCTTACGTATTGTTCCATAGCTTTTGAAATATTGACCTATGCTTGGACCATGTGTGAGGAACTAAACCTTTACAGATTATTTTGAACACAAGGTGAGTAAAAGTCAAAAGGTAATTCCATTAATTCTTTAAAGTATCTTCCTCAAGTCTACATCAACCGGACTTGAGGATGATGATCCCAAAAGAACCTCTTCTTCTTCATGTCCTTTGGAAGACTTAGGGACTTCCTTAACTACTAAACCTTCAACTTTTTTTGAGATGTAAGTGAGTGAGGTTAAGGTTCCCAACTGCTGCCTAATAGTTTCACATAAACCAGATTCAAATACTTTGCTTTGCTTGGAGGCCTGGTCTTCATCTCTGGATCAAAAGTCACCTCCAATGGAACTTGTTGAGAGGGGTTGGCTAGTATACTAATCACATTAGACTCATCCTCATTTGGATTCCAAGTCTATGTGAATAGTAGTACTCTATGAACATGACCTCTATTGGGCGAGGCCAACTAGGGGTCTCCCACCTGGAACTCTTCTACGCCTCACTTGGTGGAGGTTGAGCCATCCCCACATGTCCATATGATGGAATGAACTATGGGTGGAATGTGATATGGATCTATTTCTTCTTCAATTCTCCTTTCTTGCTCACTTGGACTTTTTTTTTCTTTTCTTTTTCTTTTATCTTTTCTTTTGCTTCATTTTCTTTTCTTTTATTTGCATTTGAATTTTGTCCAAGTTCATGAAAGGGTGTTTTGAGGAAGATAGTAGGTTGCATCCTCATAAATCTCAACCTCTAACTAAAATGGCTTTTCATCCCCATTGACAGGTACAATTCCATCTTTTTTGAACTTGATGCATTGATGAAGGGATGGAATGATCTTATTGATGTATCCAAGGCCTACCAAGCAAAGCGGTGAATGAAGTATTCAAATCAATGATGTAGAACTTGGCTCTTAGTCACCTCTCCAAGGTAACACTATAGAACCTAAAGCAGCTCACCTTGATCATTGAATCCTCTCAACATCATCTATCTCCTCGAGTGAGATGTCGATCTTCAAATAGGCAAGAGGGTCTTTAGACTCATAATGTTTGATGCACGAATCCATGAGAACCACGGTGAGTCTATGTCCATGTCATTGATGTATAGGGGCGGTTGTGCTCCAAGTCCCCAGAAGAGGTCTTCATCATGAAGGTGATCCCTTGGGCTTCTTTTGCATAATGTGCTTCCTCACCTATAGGTCAGCTGAGCTAAGCATATTTCAAGATCAAGGAGGGCCTTGATTAGTGATTCCCTCATCTCTTTGGATAAGACAAGGGCATCATATATGCTTAGCTTAGATGACAACTTTCTTAGATGAGAAAGGACATTGTAGTCCACCTTCGGCTGGTCTTCCACAAGCATATCTAAGGGTGGAGCATCCTGTGGAAGGGCTTCTCGATCTTCAGTACCAATGACTTGTTTCCCTCTATCTAGAGGTGCTACCTAGGAGGTAGAACCTTGCCACTACGGAGGTTGACTTGGTAATCTCTTGAGGCAAGGTGGTGGAAGGTTCTACACACTTCAGCTCACCTAGCTTCTCCTATCAATGGATGATTCCAAGTCTATCTCAAGAGGTGAACATAGTATTGAGTTGGAAAAGTCCAACTCGAATGAAGAGGAAGATCATTATAGTTAATTAGACTTGAAGAGTTATTATTTAGGAATAGAAGAAGATAACTCATCGAAGAGACAGATGTAATTCAAATAGCTTTATTCTTCAATTTCTTGGAATTATTTGAGGTACAAAGTAGAAGTCAAGTAGAGTGAGTGGAGTAAGATTTGATGCCCTTATCCGATACAAGAGTTCTCTAGTAGAAGAAATAGAAGACTAGCTAAAATGGAAGAAGTCAGTGTGGAAGCTGTGAAGGCGGAGGCTGGACATGGTTGGTGGCTGCTAAAGGGCTATCCAGTGACACATGTTCTTTCTTCTATGAGCTCCCACTTTCCTAGAGTTGGCTGGCAACTTGCAAACCTTCCTTGGTGTTGAGGTTTGAGTGACTCGCACACCAAGGAAAGCTTCTTGATCTTATTATTTTCTTAGAGGTTTTAGATAAAGAAATGTCCCAACCTTCTTTGGTTTTGGTAGGATCAGTATCCCCAAGGATTACCTAATGGAACTAGAAGGTTGTTCCAAGGTATTCCTTTGGGATAACTACGATCTTGAAGCGTGTTCAAGCTAGTCCTTGAATGTGAAGCAATCCTCCAAAAATGTGGCACGGTGGTAAGGGCAAAAGTTTGGATCATGACTTTTCTACTTCCTCTCAGTCTAGGCTGGGTTGAAAATTAAATTTCTTTAAGAGATTCTTAAAGATTTTCCAGATTACCTCCCTCTTAAAAGAATAAGGTTTGTTTAACTTATCTAAAAGAGTAGGTGGACCATAGCTACCTGGCGGTAGATATGCATGCCACTTTGTGGTGTATGGTATGGCGTTGGTTGTGTCTTATGGAGGCTAAGGAGGTAGTATGCCTCGGTGGTGGCAAAGGAGGTGGAGGCTGCTTTGAGGTCATGGTCTCTCATTATCTCTGGCGCTTCCACTTGTCAATCTTGCTCAGCTTCTTCTCATAGACCTTTTGGGATTTTGCTTGAAGCGATATGAAAGGCTATTTGGCCTCTCCTTGTAGACTAGCCTTATTGATTAGCTTCTCAAATGTCTTTATGGTGAAGCCCTTAAGCATGAAGGCGAGGCCATGGATATTCTTCAAGAGAATCTCAATGGCATCTTGACATTGGTTCACACTTCATACTCGGTTATGCCATTGAGAATATAATCAATAAGTGACTCATTGGAGTCTTTATTGCTACAATGAGATCACTATAACTTTGAGCTCCAACAAACCTCTTGATGAAGAGTTGCTCTAACTCAACAAATATCTTTGTTGGGAAATTCATATAATCAAAAGTGATACCCAGGCTAGACAAAGAGTCTAAAAGTAAAAGCATGACATGTTGCAATAATTGCCTAAGTGCTATGTGTTGCCTCAGATTCCCATTGCCATCGAAGCTTTTGAAGGAAGGAGGCATAAACCCTTGGGATACTGGATAACATTAAATTTCTCTAGGTAGGGTCTACCCTTTGGGATGATCCTCCCAGCTTGAGCCAAAGCTTCCTTCACTTTTCTCAACCATGGATTTTATCTTTTTCTTGTATGGAGGTACTTTCCCTTCCTTCTATAGTGCTACCTTTGAGGTAGAGTCTTAATGGGTCCAAGACATGCACTAGCTTCAGTGAGACATCATTGTAATAGGATGATGACTAGGGGCTTACTTTTGAAGCTCGACACTTAATAAGTCTTTGTTGTTGTGCCATCCTATCAATTTGCTCATCTTTCCCTTAACTTAGAGGTGATGGGCTGATTGGTGTCTCTCCTTGATCAACCTCATCACCTTCCATGGCTGTTGCTCTAAGAGAGACCTCTAGTATCTCATACATGCATGCATAATAATCAAGTCATCTTCATTGGGATCGAAGCTGACTCTCTCTTCATCAGACCAATGCATACCCTAAGATCTCCTTCTTCTCCATAAAATAGTGTGCAACTATCTCATCTAAGGATCAATCTAACTCAGTAGGTACAAATAGTTTGGGTGTGATGATCGTATCATGCTTGAGAGGCACCGGACCTCTTTGTCCTTGGGAGTCAATCCTGTGACTACTAGAATGATACTCCTCTATTGGCTAGAATAGGGGTAATAATCTAGATGATCCTCACCACTTCATGGTGACATCATGGAATATCATGATAATCACCATCTCATCTATTGAGTTGGTGAAGGGAACCACGATGCTGGGGTGCCACTCCTTCACCACCAGGGGAAGGTCAAGCGAGAGCTTCGACTACCACAATGGGTGGTGTAGGGAGGTAGGATCCCTCATAGGGATCACCAACGGTACATTTTTTCTGGATGCCTTCATGGCCTTAGATGGAATGGGTGATGTTGAAACACCTTGGCGATGGCGGTAGCGGTGGGGTGGAGACACCATCGACTCTCATGCCAGACGCCCTCCGTGGCTAGTCCCCATGAGGAGAATACTATCGGTATGGTGGCCGGGTAGCACAAGAGAAAATCAAGCAGTGAGCGGCGGTTGAACCTCATCTCTCTCTAGTAATGTGTGATGTATGGGCCTCAGCCTCTCACGATGAATCTTCCTCCCACATGAGGATAATAATCAAAGATCAAATTGGGTATCTAGAGCATCGTATGCTCTCTACCACATAGAATAGGTGGAGGCGTGCGACCTCCCTCCTAGAAGCGCTGGCTAGTGCACCACTGGAGGAGGTGATGAGCGGATCCTCACATCCCTCTCATCGATCTGAGAGGATGAAACTAGTTTTTGTAACAGTGGTGAAGTGATCATGGGAGACTCATCCATGGTGATCGCTATCTCCAGCTCTATCTAGTGTGGAACCATTTGATCATGTTCTTGTTCCTACATTGGGTATGGGTGGGAGGAGGTGAGCTAGACCCATACTCAAATGTGGAGGCAAGCCACAAACAGGGAGCCTTACCCTTGGAGGTACGATGGTAGGTCTTGGCATCGGGGAACATAAGCTAGGATGACTGCACTAGAGCAGGACCGATCTTGTTTACATGAAGTTATGGTACCACAACTTTCCTCTTTGGTGAGGAGATACATCAATTAAGGTAAGTCTATCTTGATGATGGCTTGCACTCACCTTCTACTTGTGGTGGGGAATGCCCTCACAAGTGATCACGGCCCTCAAATCCGGCCAAAGTGGATCAGTGGGTATGGATGGAGAAGTTGACGATAAAGCTAGATCCATGCATGGGGAAGGTAAAGAATTTAAAAGCCATTTCAAAATTATAGTAGATGAACTACTTTGCTAAAAAGAATCTACAATGAAATGAACTTGTATCAATTTTTCTATCTCCATAGATTTTGAATTTTGAATTTTAAAATTTGAACCCACATCCAACAACTTGGAAGTGTTAAGTGGGGTTCAAATGGATTTGAAAGATTGATTGAAGAGGAATTTGAATATGAATCCAAACTTTAACAAATTTAGGTATGTTGAAATATGGATTCAAAATTTTTTTAGGATGCTTCCATAGGTTCATTGTTGTTTGAATTTGAATTTTTGATTTGAGGACCCTTTCCTTTAACAAATATGTTAAAGTAAGGGTCAAATGATTTTGTTTTGTTTGATTATTTTGGAATTTCACTTACTTAGCAAATTTAGGTATGCTAAGTGAAGTAAAAATTATTTGTTTTGATTTTGGAAAATTTGGAATTCTACTTAGCAAATTTAGGTATGCTAAGGGAAGAATCCAAGTGTGTTTTGTTTTATTTTTAAAATAGAATCCTTAGCAAAATTAGGTGTGCTAAGAAAATCCTAAGTGTTTCATTTTTGTTATGATATTTTGATTTTTGAAAAGGTAGGATCCTTAGCAAATTTGGTATGCTAAGGGAATCGTAAGTGTTTCATTTTTTTGTTTTGATATGATTGAAAGTGGAGATTAACTTTAGCAAATTTGGTATGCTAAAGATGAAGTCCACTTGGTTTTTATGAAATGGAAATTTCACTTAGCAAATTTGAGTATGCTAAATGAAATTCCAAATGGTGTGTTCAAAATTTTGATTTCATTTTAGTTTTGAAAATGGAAACTTCTCCTTAGCAAATTTGGTATGCTAAGAAGTTCAAAGGTGTTTGAAAATTTTTGTTTTGACTTTGGAAACTTTACTTAGCAAATTTGAGTATGTGAAGTTCCAAAATATCTTTTGAAAAGTTTTTGAATTTTTGGATTTGGAAACTTCACTTAACAAATTTGGGTATGTTAAATGAAGTTCCAAATATTGTTTTAAAATTTTGAATTTTGGATTTGGAAACTTCACTTAACAAATTTGGGTATGTTAAATGAAGTTCCAAAATGTGTTTAAATTTTTTTTTTTGATTTTGGATTTGGAGACTTCACTTAACAAATTTGGGTATGTTAAATGAAGTTCCAAATGTGTTTGAAAATTTTGATTTTTTTTGGTTGGAGACTTCATAACAAATTTGGGTATGTTAAATGAAGTTCCAAAATGTGTTTGAAAATTTTGATTTTGAATTTGGAGACTTTATAACAAATTTGGGTATGTTAAGTGAGTTCCAAATGTGTTTGAAATTTTGATTTTGATTTTTTTTTTTGAATTTGGAAACTTCACTTAACAAATTTGGGTATAAATGAAGTTCCAAATGTATGTTTGAAATTTTTTTTTTTTGAAATATGATTGTTGATTTTAATTTTTTTTTAAAAGAGGGACTTCATTCAACAAATTTAGTATGTAGAATGGAGATCAATCTTATTTTGAAATATAAAATTTTTTTGTGTGATTGTTGTTTTTGAAGAGAATTCCAACTTAAAACATATGTGAGATATGTTTAAGTGGGATTTCTAAATGATATTTTATTTTAGTTGGAATGAAATCTTCATTTAATAAATTTGGTATATTAAATGAAGGTGTTCATGTGCTTTTGAAAATTTAATTTTTGTGACAAATGAACTTTCATTGAGTGTGAGTGTATTGAAATAGATTCATGTGTGCTTTTGAAAATTTATGATTATGATTGTTCATTTTATTTTGAAAATGAAATCTTCATCAAGAATTGAAAGAAGATGTTCATTTGTGCTTTTGGAAAATTTTTAGTTTTATTTTGAAAATCCTACATGTAACAATTATGGGAATTGTTAAATGAGGGTGACAAAATTTTGTGGAAAATATTATTAAGTGCATTTTGAAAAGGTGCTTTTGAAAAGCAAAGTTCTTTATGGAAGATTTATTATTTTAGGATGAACCTTTCCTTATCATGAAAATGATAAGGAGGAAGTCTTTAAGATGTTTTCTTTTTTAGATCTTTTCATTTTACCCATTGGAGAACCCAAAGGGGTTTTAAGACCAACAAATGCGGTCCTAAAACCTAAAGATGTTGGCTAACTCAACTATGAAATGAGAGATAAGTACCAATGAAAGAAGGATAGTCTTGGATTCATACCAAAGTACAAACCCACTATCGATACTCAAAGACAATGATCATTTACCAAAGATGGAGAGGAACCATCCCAGGAGTCAAAAATATGGTTTTATAAATTTTAGAGTCACCTTCAAATCTATGGGGAGAAATGAAAGAGGCAAGAAACTATAAAAATTCATCTTTTTAGTATGCCATGTAGATCCATAAATGTAATTATTTAGGTGATTGAGTGCATCATCAATGGAATAATGTACTATCTTGAAAGACAGAAGTCGCTACCCTTTAATGGACTTAATCACCTCAATAAGGACTCCTAAGGATGATGGGTGTGCATATGTACAGATTCTTCCCTACTTTACATGGAAAAGTAAAAGCGGGGTTTATTTTAAATGGGTTCATTAAGTTCCCTAGGGGTAAGCCCCATAGTTAATTACATCCAAGGAATGGGATTCCTTAGGAAAACTCTCGATTAAGGTAAATGATTGTCTAAGATTTCAATAGGAAGGACTATCAATCAATTGGTTTTTTTGAAGATCAAATGGGATTGATCAAAAGAGGAGTTATTATCGCCAAAATGGAAGATAAGTAGGAGATGCCCATGATGCTAGGAAACTAGCATCTCTAACTATCTATAGTTGGGCTTTACATTTTAAATTGATTTAGTTTATTTGAGTTGATATTTTCATTAGAAATTTAGGACTTAAGATTCCTTAACACAAGATTAAGGAAATGCCTAAAGGTGAGGAATTATGCTTATGGCCCACAAGGGAGAAGCAACTCTAAATAAATCTGAGGGGCGAGGAAGCACTAAATCTAAGGCAAAATGGTGGTGGTTTGCCTCCAGAGGACAAACCAGAACTTGGACTTACAACTGGGGGTGGCCAACTAACTCCTCCTATGATTTTAAATACATGTAGGCAAGTCTTTATGCTTATGCAAGATAGCTAGGCTATTTATTTATTAGAGAGAGACTAAGTCCTTAAACTCACTCCTAAAGAGACTAGATCATGTAAAGGGACATGCTTCAAATGACCTAAATCTAATGCAATTCAAATTTCATTTTATTTTCATTTTGGACAATTATTTGACTTCAATAATAGGATTCATATGACTAATGCATGAGAAAGAAGATTATTGGCCAAAATCTGAGAAGGGAGGAGGTGAGTTTCCACCATGGCTCTCAAAGGTCAAGCCAAGTTTCTTTAGAAAAGGTGGAAGCTCTCAATCAAGAGTGAAATAAGATGCATTTATGCATGATATTATAAAGAAATGCTCATCCAAGGGGTTGCTAATTCTTTTATCTTGATTTTAAACTAAGCTTTAGGTGAGGTTATGAGTTAATATTTATTTGAGTTGTTAAGTTGGGTAAAGATTTATTTTTCCTAAAGAGCCTAATCCACATCAGCCATACATAAAGCAAAAAACTAGGAAAATCATGCCACTTAATGCAAAAGCTAAACAAATCATCAATCAATTTATAAAGCTAATCACAAAAGAATAAAATGGTTGTGGTGGGCACCACATAAACAAAATATCAAATATGGGTAGCTCTACCCTTCAACCATTATAAATGAATTAAATAATTAAGCAAGGAATTCATTGTTATGGGGGTTATTCTTCTTTCTTCTTCTTTCTTCTTTTCTTCTTTTTCTTCCTTCTTTGGATGGTTGGAAGGTGGATGCTCAAGGCTTCACATGGTGCATAAGATAGGATCTTATGACCAATGTTCATCTAATCCCCATAATAAATCATTCCAAAATCCTAATTGCACAAATTTACATGAAAGGAAAAGTGGAAAATCTAACACACAACAAGGTTAGCTAAAACAAACCACACA